>CM076575.1:1636640224-1636855300 GCA_034641835.2 Pinus albicaulis | reverse complement strand
TCCAATCAATGTTTTCTTCAACAAAAATAAATAATTTAACTATATGACATTGGATATAGTATAAAAGTTAAAATAATATTCTCTAAAAAGTGTGTTCAATAAATGTTTTTGGTCAATGCCACATAATTCAGACATATGTAAAACCTCATTCAAAAAATTTCTTGAGAACTTTTAAAATTTGGTGAACAGACTCACAATGAGAACATAGTAATAATAAGTGCAACTAGAATTGAGTAGAGTGTTTGCAACTCCTACTTTATTGTGATCAACATTTTTTTTATCTAGAGGTTTCTTATATCAATACTGATATTTTTTTGATATCCAAGATCATTATATTATTCACTATGGCCATCTCACATTTTGTCTCTTTAAATTTTGGCACCCACATTTCAAAAAATAATAACCATTTTTTTATAATAAATTAAATACGTGTAATAAATGATAATTTAATTATGAAACAAATATATTTGTAAAAATGAAGGCATATGCAAATCAAAGGCATTATGTAATTGAGCTTACATTTTGGATATTACACCACATCAAAATTTTTTGGTGCAGAGAATATTGTTTGATTCTTAAAGCACTTATCAAAATATTTATATCTAATCACAAAAGTAAATGTTTTTTTTAGAATGAGGATTGGGATTGGACTCCCATGAACCGTAATTTGAGAAAGCTAGTTGCAAAGAAAAGCAAGAAGTTGCATCCATAAATCAGCTAGGTCATGATAACATATCTAACAAGCCTAAACAATTAATCATTTGTAAATAAGAAAATCAATGTTCCAAGATTTAAGAGTACTCATGTAAATCAACGTAGATGTTGTATGCTTGATGAAAATTTAGTTTTATTCTCGATATCAAATAGAAATCACATAAACAAGAAAGTAAAATGCTGATAGAACATAACAATAGATCGCCGAAATAGAAGCCAAAAATACACTTAACTTGACTAGAAAAATATATGTGTTGTGGTGTGTTACGACAGTCAATACAATGATTCAACCAACATAGTCTCTTCATGGTCAGCCAACCAAAATGTGTCACACAACCCTCTCGGACAGCTCTACTGCGG
This sequence comes from Pinus albicaulis, assembly GCA_034641835.2. Classification (NCBI taxonomy): domain Eukaryota; kingdom Viridiplantae; phylum Streptophyta; class Pinopsida; order Pinales; family Pinaceae; genus Pinus; species Pinus albicaulis. The sequence continues at coordinate 1,636,854,226 of CM076575.1, read as the reverse complement.
TCAACCCAAATTCAACAAAATTTAACGTTCTCCAGTCAACGGTCAATGCAAAACAACAACACTAAAAAGTCAAAGTCAACATACAACCTCAGTTTTTGTGCCAAAAAATGCAAACTATAGAGATAGAGGTTTTGGGAGAGTTTTGTGTCAAGTTGACTAAGCATTAACCAAAGTCAATGTTGGTGAAATCTGTGCTGAAAACCCAAGACCAGATATGAAACCCTATCTATTGTTTTTCCCATGTGTGAGTGAAGAGGGGCCTCCAAGATGATGATCGAACCAATTAGATGCATAGAGAGAATGTATGATGAGTGATGGTGAAAATGACCTCCAACCTTGACCTATATATATCCATCAGTGAGGGTGTATGACACATCTGTTGGGGCTCCAAGCCTACATCACAATTATGGCCGACATTTCACATAAGTTGAATTAATTCAAAATAAATGTTCTGCTTATCATATCAAGATGATATTAGATCGATATTGTACCTCTCCGAAAGAGGAATCCAATAAAAATATTGGCATCATCATCTAAGCACCACAACATGGAATTTGGACCTAGTTACCCAAAATTAACACTTCCTCTCAACTAGGGAGAACTCCATCCACCTATGCCATCCAAACATCGTGCGTCATCTTGCTGTAGCTTACTTTTCTGGCCTCGTTATTTCAGAGCAGAAAGTTGAGTCAGAAAGACATCACTCCCGGATGAAAAAATCAACTCAGAGGTTTGAAACCTCTATATGACTAAAAGGAGTCACATACCAACCCGAAGTCACTTGGAGGTCTGAAACCTCACTAGACTTGATCCCAGATCAGGTGGTTGGACATGTGCCATCCTAGACGTAGAGAGTATGGAAATATCTGATGCATCCATCGGTGTTTTCTACGAGTCTCTAGCTTTTCCCTCCTCATTGGCCAAGATGATAGGTACTTCCCATGATTCTGAGACTCCATGGGTAGCATGCATATGGGGCACAGATCAAAGAGAGATAAAACAACTAAATATCATAATGGTGGGGCAAAATCACACCAACAAGGTTCAAAAATCCTAGCCCTATGGTTTCTTATAGCTCCAAGAAGCTATGCCCAAACCCCCCTAGAGCTCACAAATCTCAGCGTCCAACAAGACCCTTAGGATAGGGTCATTCCAAGATTCCAAGATTCTCATGGAAGGTTACAAACTTGTCCTTCCCCAAGGGATTTTTGAGAATATCTGTGACCTACTCATCAGTTCCTAAATGATCGAGCCTTACGGCACCTCATTGTACCATTTCCTGGTTAAAGTTGTACCTGATATCAATATGCTTGGATCAATCATGGAACATGAGATTATATGACAAACGAATCCCACTCTCGTTACCACGAAGGATAACAGTGATATATAGAACATGGCCAAACAACTCACTAAAGAGTTTTCACAACCAACCTACTTCACAACAGACCATAATCGCTATGATGTATTCAGCCTAAGCAATGCTCAAAGGAACCGACTTCTGCTTTCTTCTCATCCAAGATATCGAAGCAGACCCAAGTGTGAACCAACATCTAGATGTGCTCTTGCGATCCACCACACTCTCAGCCCAATCAGAATCAATATATGCATGGAGTCTCAAAATCCCAACAATGTATCTCAACCCATGGTTTATCATGCCCAGAAAATATCTCAACAGATTCTTGGCACTGCAAAACATATGTCCAGACTGGTGTTCACTAAGAAAATCAAGGCCCCTATAAGGTGACGATACTAAATATGATTTGCTAGCACGGTCCTAGCAGCGCTACCACTCAACTTCTTAAAGTTGAGCTCCATTGGTGTCAACACGGACTTACATTCCACCATTCAAAATCTTTCCAGCATCTTCACAATATATTTTCCTTGAGAGAGGAAAATATTTCCAAGTCTCTACTACACCTCTAGGCCTAGGAAATAATGCATCAGTCCTAGGTCCTTCACTTCGAACTCTGAAGTGAGCTGCCTCCTACATTGATGAATGAGAGGTTCAACACCTTTCAGGAAGAGATCGTCCACATAGAGAACCAGAATGCAAGAATTTTCTCTATCAACCTTGAAGTAAAGTTTTGGATCAACATTACTACAAATGAAGCCCAGCTTCATCAAGTAGCTATATATCCTCTCGTACCAAGCCCTGGGGGGTTGCTTCAAGCCATAGAGGGATTTATTCAACCTACATACATGGGTGCCTCTATCCTGGACTTTGAACCCCAAAGGTTGTTCCACATACACCTCTTCCTTTATCACAAAGGAAATCTTCACATCCATCTGATGAAGATTCCATCCTTGCATAGTAGCAAGGGATATGATAGATCGGAGGGTGGTATACTGGGGCAAAAGTGAAAATATGTCATCATAGTCTATGCATTTATTTTTAGAGAAGCATCGGGAAACGAATCTTGCCTTGAACGTTTTCAACACTACAATTAGATCCATGGTTGATATTATAGAGCCATTTCTAGGAGACAAAAATTTTGTCCTTTGGCCTCAGAACTACATTCCAGACATCATTCTTCATAATGGACTCATACTCTTCATGCATAGCATCCTTCTAGACTTGATGCTTTACAAATTCTTCAAAATATGCAGGCTCAGATCTAACGATTGTACTAATGGCTCCTAGATACCCTTGGTATCTATTCGACTTCTTGATTTCATGGAATGTACCCTTGGGGCCATATGTCTCTCGATATCCTCGAGAGTATCCCTTAGCCATGAGGGTCTTCTATTCATTGAAGGAGGTGGATCAATAGGGTTCATCGATCCTTCAACATTCGGCATCATCTCATCCTTTTCGTCTTCCTGATTCCTAGACCTTACTTCATGATCTTCCTTGGAGCTTGGAAGAGTTATCAATTTCCTAAGGGAAGCATCTTCATCAAAGGTAAAATCATGGAATATCTCCACTTCTCTTTGACCAAGCACATAGACTCTATAAGCCTTCAACGTTTCACTGTAGCCCACAAACATTCCCTTCTTCCTAGAAGCATCCAACTTGCTCCTCTTCTCTTTCGGCACATGAAAATGGGACAACAAAAAAAATATAAAATGATAGACATCATGTTTCTTACTAGAGAAAACCTCTTCAGGAGTTTTGGAGTCCAGAGTGGAATGCGGGCATTGATTTTGTATGTACACAATAGTGTTTGCAGCTTCTCCCCACAAAAACTTCGGAAGACCTTGGTTACATAGCATGGCACGGATAGCTTCCACAATGGTCCTGTTATTTCTTTCAGTGACACCATTTTGCTCAGGATTATATACGCTTGTGGTATCTCTCTTGATTCCATATTCTTTGCAAAGGTAATTGAAATTGTTCATCTCATATTCAGTGCCACTATCGGTCCTCAAAATCTTGATCTTATTCCCTGTTTGATTTTCCACCAAGGCTTTGAAAATATGAAACAACATGAAAGCCTCATCCTTCTTCTTCAAGAAGTATATCTAGGTCTTGCAAGAGAATTCATCTATAAACATCATATAATAAGAGCACCTCCCAAGGATGTCACGAGAAACATACCAGACAAATCAGAATGTATCAATTACGAGACATCAAATGTCTTTGTGACTCTTGAGGCGAAAGGCTCCCTTGTATGCTTTCCTTCATCACAACCCTGAGATACACCATTATCATCATTTTTTAATTTGGGCATCCTTGTCACCACCTTCCTTGCTTCGAGAAGGGATTTGTAATTAAGGTGTCCAAAACTTCAGTGCCATAGTTCAGTTTGACTGATAGTATCACATTTCATAGCCTCCAGTGGACTTCCTCCAACCTGGTAAAGTGTATCAACTCTAAACCAAATCATGATTCCTTCCTTGAAAATATTCGTCCAGATGTGTACCTTCCCATCAACGAATGCCACATTGAAACCTTTGTCTTCCATGGCCGAAATAGACACAAGGTTCTTCTTAAAATTAGGTACATATAGTACATCTTGCAAGTAGAGGACTTAACCTTGAGACAAGGGGAGGATCATAGTCCCAGTCCCTTTCACGGGATAGGTGGCATTATCTCCAAGGATAAGTTTCAAATTGGTATCCTTCTCAGCCAAATCAGAAAGTGCTTCCTTAAACCAAGTGAGGTGCCTTGAGGCACCACTATCAATCAACCAGACATCCATAGTGTCGGGTGGACATGAAGCAGAGAGGGCAGATACAAGAATGAATTCATTCCTTTTATCATCAACAACATTAGATTCCTCATACCTAGAATTTCTTGACCTTTTGAAACATTGCCCATTTCCATTGCGACAAGAAGGAGCCTTCCTCTTTCCTTTGAACCCATTGTTCCTTTGATTACCATTCTTCCTATTGTTGTTGTTGTCATCATCCCCGAGAGAATCTTTCTTATTAGGGAATTCTCTAGCATAGTGGTCGGTCTTGTTACATGTGTAACATTATCCTTTCTTTCCTTAGGTCCTTGCTCTTCCATGGTTCCTCAGACCACCATTGTTATTATTCTTAGCACAAGAGGTGAAGGCAACATTACCTTCATTTTGATATTCCATCATTCTTGTCTCCTCTTGAGTGCATTGTGACAATACTTCATCAAAACCAGGTATCACATTATTATTGAGAATGGTAGCAATGAATACATGCCATTCAGAGGAGAGAAATCCAAGTGCAGTGAAAACCATTTCTCGATCAACTATTGTCTCCCCAATGGCCAGAAGATTATTCCTTATCTCATTCAATTTCAAAAGATAAGATTGAATGGATTCATCCTTGCCTTTATTAAGATTCTTTAGTTGGTTCTTAAATAAAAGGACTTGATTTTCATTATTGGCCTTGAACATATTGAACAACTCATCATACATCTCCTTGGATGTGCGCAGCTCAGAGATGTAGGCATATTATTCCTGTGCCTACAGAGACTTGCCGTTGCATCACAAAGAATATAAAATAAATAATGAATTTACATTTACAATTAAAATAATATTTAACTAAGCCCTTTCAGCTCTTGGCTCACTGTGCATTTGTCTTTTCTACTGCATATACATTCCCTTCACACATTTCTTTTGCATACCTCCCTTCAACAAAACACTACATATTAATCCATTCGTTACTCATTTTATCTTATTAAAGTTTATGCAATGAAAAATTTGGTTTATGTGTATGTGATATACAAATAATCACACTATATGAAAGTAAATATTGCAATCGTTAAAAACGATGACTAGCTTCTGGATTCGTGATTTCTCAAAAAAAATATTCACCGACTAATGCTACCAACCTTGAATTAATATCTTAGCCAAAAACTTTATGTTAAATGTGTTTATTTATTTCTCTAAAATAATTTACTTTTGGATTACATGTTTCATTTTTCAATTATCTACTCCAAATATTATTGTTATTCTTATCCTTTTTGGTGGGTTCACATACTACATATATGCGCTCGACCAATGAAAGTCCTCATGGATAAGAGCAAGTGAGTTAATTATATTAGTGCAAATATTTTTTTTCATTCCTCTACTAGCCATTCAATGTTATTAATGTCGTTAACTATATACTTCTTGATATCCTATATAATTGGTAATTGTTATTATCTAGCATGTTAGATATGCTATAAAAAACACTCTAAATAAATAACAATCGAAAATACCAAAGTGGGCATTTAAGGGAAGTAATGGAAGTAAATATCGAAATTCTAAAACCAACTCATTCTTTTACTTCGAAAATTCTTACTACTTTAATATCGTCAATATAAATGTACCTAGTAGAAAAAAATTATGAGCTAAAAATATTATGAATTCACTACCATCATGACAGTTGGCGTACAAGGTGTCATTACAACTGCACCGAAATATTTTCTGCACACGTGATCAACTAGATATACCATGGAATAACTTGGCGATTGAGCTGGTCTTTTGTACATGGCATCACGTGCCATTATTAGAATTGTATTTGATGGATACTCAATTTAGAGTGCACAATGAAGTAATTATGTGTGTATTAACTGAAAAAAATCCAGAACATTTTACATTTTAGTTTAAATGCTAAGTGTAGAGTGCTCTGCACCTTGTTTCTTTTTTTAAAACTAATAATATTTAAACTATGCATTAGATTAAACTATTTTAAGAACATGAAAAATTTATTGATTATGTGTCTATTAAGTACTACTTGCACTATCACATCCCTTGTATTATGTCTATACACATTTAAGAATTATATTTAGATTTTTTGACAATGTAGCTTTTGCTATTCATAGAAGTAAGATTTAATTACTTTTTAAATGGATGTTAATGCTTACAGCTGAAACTTGATTAATTTTATGTGACATTTCACATGTGTCCAAAAATCGTGAAAGTCAATGCCTTGGAGAGATGCCCAAAAAGAGAAAGAAAAAATAGATCATTGTGATACCACTGATTCGAGTTTATGAAAAGAACAAAATTAAATACAGATTTATAACCTATGATATACAGAAGAAAAGTTACATGGAATCGATTTGTGCGATGGGGAAATGTGTGCAAATATGCAAAAAGAACAATGTAAAGATGAAACCGTAAATGCAGGGATCTGAAAAATGACAGCGGTTGTAATCGTAAACCTGTGTGGAGTCGGCAGTTGTTAGTATGAATCTTAATTGCAAGTGTACAAAAAATACCACTTTAGCTATGCATAAAAAATAGCCCTAACAACAAAGATGGCTGCCAATATCCTTAGATATTCAATTAGGTCAAGATAAATGCTGCAAAAAACTAGATCTATGCATTAAAAGACATTAAACAGTAAATAAAAACGAGATTTACTCCATGCATCCAATAGACAAGACAAGAATATGTTGAATGAATTTTGTATTAATGGCAACTGGGAGGAAAACATAGAAGGATGTTACCAGTTCTCCTCAATGGGATGGGTTCTTGTAAGTCCTCAGCACTTCAGATCTAAAATCCCTCTCTATTGATGGTGTAGAAAAACAAGAAAAAAATGGAAGTCAAAGGGAGCTCACTGGAAAAAAAATAGAAAATAATGGGAATGATGGTGGATCAAAGTCAGACCAAAAGTATAGATCCAGAGGGATTTTTAGGTAACAAAAGGTAGTGAATGAATGAAAAAACCCTTCTATTCATAACAAAATATTGAGTTAGTCTAGATATTAGTGCGTGATTAAAATATTATTAACCAAATCAAGATCCAACTTTTGTGGAATATTTTATTGGGAAAAAGAATTTGACTTGGGTCAAATCCCTTTATTTGTAAATAATAAATGAATAAATGATTTATTTATTATTTTAAGGATGTGGTTGAGTAATAATCAAATAAATAATGATTTATTTAATTATTTATGAGTGATTTAGTCATATTTAACAAGGAATATTATTTAAATAAGGTTTAAATAATTATTGCAAGAAAATAATAAGATAAATAATGATTTATCTAATTAATTTCCTTGTTTTGGGTTAAATATAACAAGGAATATTAATTAAACTCTTGTTTAACTAATTATTCCTTGACGAAAATCAAATAGATGTAGATTTATTTAATATTTCCTCATGGGGTTTCCTATTTAGACCATAAACAACTTAGTAAAGGTGGTTTACTAAGTTATTTTTCATAGTGAAGGAAATTTTACTTAGGGTAAAATTGGTCTGACATGGTGTACTTAGGTCCATCTAATAATAATAGGTTAGATTACCAAAAAATGGTGTAATAGTTGTGATACCACTAATTCGAGTTTGTGAAAAGAAGAAAATGAAATATAGATTTATAACCCATGATAGAGACATATGCAATTAAAATGTGTAGAAGAAAAGTTACATGGAATCTATTTGTGCTATGGGAAAATGTGTGTAGAGATGTGAAAAGAACAATGTAAAGGTTCTCTGCACATAATCCTTTTCTACACATTCATTGTTCCGCGCAGTAAAACACCCGAAATTTCATAATTGATAAGGAAACATATATTTTGTATAATTAAAATGAAAATAATATAAATTGTTTTCATCTTGGTAAATATATTACCATATCAAAAATTAAAATATTAATTCGTTTGATGTGAATGGATTTCCATTGAATCATTATTTTGAAGTGTTTTTGTATAACATAGTACAATAGCTTACATTGGATTTTGACATATATAGAAATAATTAGCATTATTCTTTCAAGGTGCAAAATTCGGAGGTGGGGAAGAATATTTCAATATGTGGAGTACAAAAGAAGCACAATCAAAGCTTCATTTGCATTTTCACACTCTGTACAACGAAATTAACTGAATTAAAAAAAAAAATGACTTAAATATATAGCATTTCTCGAATTTTTAAATATTAAAACATATAAATACATGATTTCGATAACCAAACTAATAAAACTTTCCCTACATTACATATTTCCATTGGATTTTTTATTGACTAATTCGGGAACCTGCAACGACGGATACTAAGTGCAGTGCAAAAAAAAACAACATCTAGTATTAAAAAATTAATTATGGTTCGCCTCGCATAGTCACATAGATTAGAATCATTTTCAAATCCACTTGTGTGTAATGCAATTGGAGGTATGATTCTCTATATACTATAATAACTACTCATATAGAAACATGGAAAAATAAATATGGCATATAGACCTATGCAAGAAGTGTATGGATTCAATAATGTCTACTAATAATTGTATTTAGATTTATAATGCCATTTACATGTAAAAAAAATGAAAACTGATATTCTTGCTCATTTTATAATGTTTATTGCGCTATGTTTCAAGTTCCTTTGTTTGAAAAAAAATTACTAGCACTAAAATTGGTAAAACTAAGGGATCTATGCAAAAAAGTTTGTGCAAACAAATAAATGTACATCCATGTTTTTTTTGCAATTCGAATAAATACTTTACATAAATTCCTTTGATTAGTGACCCAACGCCCTCGAGTCTGCTTCCGGATTCAAGATGAAAATATTATTTCAATAATTTTTCAATTGAATGATATGTTAGATAAGAAATGTGTGAATCCAAGGCATATATTAATTAAATATTTTTAAATGAATATATGTGTAGAGCTAATGTATACCTGCCAACTACACATATTTCATTTGGAATGGGAAAATTGTAAGTTTAATAACTTTGCAGAAGATGGAATCAATATGGAAATAATCAATTTATCATCAATTTATGTAGAAGTGTTATATTGGATCAAAATGTGCTAAAAAAATATGGAGAGGGAATAATGTGTATAGACATGCAAAACTTGTGCATATTTGTAACAATTTATTTGCAAAAATACATGTATCGAAGATGTCTATGGGGACAGAAATGTGTGTGAACATGAAAATTTGAGTGTGTGAAGTGAAAAAATTGGTAAAAATTGGTAAAAATAAGGGATCTGTGCAAAAAGTTTGTGCAAACAAATAAATGTACATCTATGTTTTTTTTGCAATTCTAATAAATACTTTACATAAATTCCTTTGATTAGTGACCCAACGTCCTTGAGTCAGCTTCCAGATTCAAGATGAAAATACTATTACAATAATTTTTCAATTGAATGATATGTTAAATAAGAAATGTGTGAATCCAAGGAATATATTAATTAAATATTTTTAAATGAATATATGTGTAGAGCTAATGTATACCTGCCAACTACACATATTGGATTTGGAATGGGAAAAATGTAAGTTTAATAACTTTGCAGAAGATGGAATCAATATGGAAATTTCCAATATACAAGTTGTAAAATTATCTGATACATTTGGTGGGGCTCACATCCACCACCGAACTTCAAACTGAATTAAAATCTACAGTTGTTATTTTGCAATATTCATAACCTAAATTTGGACAAAAATGACTACCTTTTGGAATGCAGAGAAATGCATGTACAAAATCCTAGGCATCCAGATCACCACCCCAGCAGAGGAAATCCGTTCAGCTTATTGAAAGTTGGCTCTGAAATTCCACCCGGACAAGGTCCTCCAAAGTGGCTTTTCGCAGGAGGAGGCAACCGAGCAGTTCCCAGAAATCCTTGGTGCCTACGAAGTTTTATCAAATCCCCACGAACGTTCCTTGTACGATATATTAAACCACCCATTGAGTTGCATATGTTCTGCTTCCCCATCTGATTCCTCTTCCTATTCCTCAGAGAAAGAATCCAGTTCCTCTTCCTATTCCTCAGTGAAAGAATCTGTGTTCCTCTTCATCAGCGAAAAATATGGTTCCTCTTCCTCTTACTCAGTGAAAAGATATGGTTCCTCTTCCTATTACTCAGTGAAAATATATGGTTCCTCTTCCTATTCCAGAGCGAAAAAATCTTGTTCCGCTTCATCAGCGAAAAAAACCACCTTTGATATCAATTTCAGGCCATTTTTCAGCAGTTCTGTATATGCCGGATATGGGGACACCCTCAAGGGTTTCTATAAGGTTTATCGGGATTTATTACAAACATTGTCTCAGCAGGAAATGAAGTATGCTTATTTCATGGGGGCAGGTCCCATCCCTGATGCGGCCCCGGTGTTGGGAAACCTCGAGACTCATTATGCATAGGTGTGCGCTTTCTATAACTACTGGCTGGGGTTTTCAACCGTCAAGGACTTTAGTTGGGTTGGAGTGAGTAAGCTCTCATCTCGCCGAAATCCTAATCTGAAGACAAAGAGGTCGATCGAGAAGGAGGACAAGAAATTGAGGAACAAGCTCAAGAGACAGTATAATGAGAGAGTGCATCAACTTGCTGAGTTTGTTAGAAAGAGGGATAATAGAGTTTTTAAGCACCAGTTGCAGAGGGAAAAGGAAGATGACGAGAATGCCCACTTGGAGAAGTTCCCGATGGGAGAGAAGTACGAGCAGAACGATAGGGCAAGAGTTGATGAAGAGGATGAGAATGGAGGGAACGGTGAAAAATTGGAGAAGGAGAAGCTCCCGACGTATGCGGAGAACGAGTTGGAAAGTCTCGATGATGAAGACGAAGAAATGGAGAACGAGTGGGCAAGTCTCGATGATGATGAAGACGAAGAAATGGAAAAGGATGAGAATGGAGGTAGCGAGGAAGTGGAAGGGATTGACAATGGAGGGAGTGAGGAAGTTGAAGTCGAAGTCGAAGTCGAAGGGAATGAGAATCGTGGCAGTGATGACGATGGATGGTATTATTATGATGTTAAGGGTGAGAAGGGATCAGAATCTGGGAAAACTTGTGGGAATAGGTGGTTGTATTGCTGTGTTTGCAGAAAGAAATTTAAGTCGGATAAATAGTGGAAGAATCACGAGCAGTCAAGGAAGCACAGAAATAAAGTTCTTGAGTAGAGGGGGTACATTCGAGGAGTATTGTGCGACAAATGGATTATGAATCATTAATTTACATTTTATCTCACAGTTAAAAACTAGGAAATTTAGTTATAATTTTTCATTATACAAATATTTCAAATTAATAATTAAAAAAAAAAAGTAGTAAAGTTCAAATTCTAAGATAGTCTTCAAATTATCAATAAAGAACCTTCTCATTTTAAGACAATTTTCAAACCATCAGTAAAGAAGTTTTCATTTTGTATTTTGTTTAGTAGGCTCTCTTGAGGATATTGGCTATAAACCTTCTAATGAGCTCCATCATTAAACATATTTGGAGGGGTTAGTGGTAACATTTTTACCTTCTTAAATCTATTTTTCTTGCATTTTTATTCTTATTTGGTTTTATGATGCTAGTATAGGTGGTGAATAAGGCTAACATACTCTGAGTGCCTAATATGAGGTTGAGTGTAGAAAATCATGATTAACTGGCATTATTTCTGAAGATGTTATCATAAATAATTGAAAGAGGTCGCAAGCAGAAACTATAGGAGGGTTGTCCACCCTCCTTAACTCTCAACGGTAGCCAAAGGATGCTCATGAGATCCCCTCTGGCAATTCAAATTCCAAAGGCAATATAATTCTTAGTACATATATGCAATGATTCCATTCATAAACAAAAAATTCAAATTGAAATCTTTGACAATTCAACAAAGCCAATATCCAAAGTCTAATAGATTAACCCAAAAGTCAAATGTAGTCAAATTGTTGAATATGTAGTTCTAGTAAAATTCAACAACAATCAAAGATGTCCTAATGATTCATAATTCAAAGGTAAAAATTACCCTCCAAGATATCATTCAATATTGAAGAGATTCAACTTCTAATGCTGCTCATAGATCAGTAAAAATAGCTTGAAAAATCACAATCATGCATGATCAATGGATAGAGAAGGTATGTGGTAGTAACATCCATGTGAAACTTAAACTTGTGACATATTAAGGGTTTTTAATTTCAAAATCCTATCCACTACACCATATTCAATTATAGTCAACCATTGTAGACCAAAGTCAAACATTTTCAACCTTATTCAATGACAATGAAGATTTAAAAAAAAAGCGTTCAATATTCGTAAAATTGACTAATAGTATTTTTGACATCAATTCCTCAATGAGGGTGACAACGAGGGACAAGGATGACTCAGCGGGGTCATGTCACCCTCACCCATGTGTCACTTTGTTTAATACAATGTCCCATGCATACTTTCCTTCAAAAGTCATCCTCTCTGCCACTTTATAGATCACCATGAACAATTTTTCTAGTCACAATAGATTTTCTCTTTCTTTGACTAGAGGATGAAGTTTCACTAGTACCAAGTATGGAACCCAAGAATTGCTTTGTAGGATTTACACATCTTTTCTGGTATTATGTTTCCCTTTTGATGTTGGTTTATTCAACACCTTTTCAAGTATCCACTATCAATTCTTGATTTTTGTTTCTCTTTAAGTCTTGTAAATAAGTTTCCATATTTAAAAGTACTTAGGTGTGTCATAAATAATCCCACGGGATCAAAGGCTCGATTAGATTTAGCTTCTCCTACGTCATAAGTACCCAAAGACTAAAGAAAATTTGCAACGTTAATCACATTTTTCACTATGACTCGATGAATAACAAATTGCAAAGAAATAAATTTCTTTATTCTTTTTGCGTTCAAGTCTAACTAGTGAGTTAAAGAATTTCCTATCGAATTTAGCAATAAAATACTTGTTAATTTTTCAATATTTCTCTATGTTATATAATTTACTTACGCCAGTATTAGATCTTCATTAATAGTGTCTTCAAATCTATGCAAAAATGTAAATGAAGATAGAATAAGGTAGGGAAAGGCAAAGAAGGCAATATCACAACCATGAGACACACAGATTGGTCCAAGACCAGAGAAAACACCCACAATGGGGGAAACCTTTTCAAATCTTCTTATTCTATAGATTGTCTTCAAACAATTTCAGCAAAGAGTACAATGAGCCTAGTAAACGTATACAATAGAAATAAATAGATCTTATATGTGGATTGGCACATCTAAAATAGAAAAAAACGAAACAAATGGATCACCAATACTTAGTGATCTCAGCTGCCTAGATCTAGAAGTAGATCTAAAATACTGTCGATGATTGTTATGATGCATATACATTCCCTTCACACATTTCTTTTGCACACCTCCCTTCAACACAACACTACATATTAATCCATTCATTAATCATTTTCTCTTATTAAAGTTTATGCAATGAAAAATTTGGTTTATGTGTATATCATATATCAAATAATCACACTATATGATTTCTCAAAAAAAATATTCACCGACTAATGCTACCAACCATGAATTAATATCTTAGCGAAAAACTTTATGTTAAATGTCTTTATTTATTTGTCTAAAATCATTTACTTTTGGATTACACGTTTCATTTGTCAATTATCTACTCCAAATATTATTGTTATTCTTATCCTTTTTGGTGGGTTCACATACTACATATATGCACTCGACCAGTGAAAGTACTCATGGATAAGAGTAACTGAGTTAATTATATTAGTGCAAATAATTTTTTTCATTCCTCTGCTAGCCATTCAATGTTATTAATGTCGTTAACTATATACTTCTTGATATGCTATATAATTGGTAATTGTTATTATCTAGCATGTTAGATATGCTATAAAAAACACTCTCAATAAATAACAATCGAAAATACCAAAGTGGGTATTTAAGGGAAGTAATGGAAGTAAATATCGAAATTATAAAACCAACTCATTCTTTTACTTCGAAAATTCTTACTACTTTAATATTGTCGATATAAATGTACCAAGTAGCAAAAAATTATGAGCTAAAATTATTATGAATTCACTACCATCATGATAGTTGGCGTACAAGGTGTCATTACAGCTGCACATAAATATTTTCTGCACACGTGATCAACTAGATCTACCATGGAATAACTTGAAAATTGAGTTGGTCTTTTGTACATGGCATCATGTGCCATTATTAGAATTGTATTTGATGGATAAGAGTGCAGAATGAACTAATTATGTGTGTATTAGCCGAAAAAAATACAGAACATTTTACATTTTAGTTTTAATGCTAAGATAAGAGTGCTCTACACCTTGTTGCTTTTTTTAAAACTAATAATCTTTAAACGATGCATTAGATTAAACTATTTTAAGAACATGAACAATTTATTGATTATGTGTCTATTAAGTACTAATTGCACTATCACATCCCTTGTATTATGTCTATACACATTTAAGAATTATATTTAGATTTATTGACACTGTAGCTTTTTCTAGTCATAGAAGTAAGCTTTCATTACTTTTTTAATGGATGTTAATGCTTATAGCTGAAACTTGATTAATTTTATGTGACATTTCACATGTGTCAAAAAATCGTGAAAGTCAATGCCTTGGAAAGATGCCCAAAAAGAGAAAGAAAAAATAGATCGTTGTGATACCACTGATTCGAGTTTATGAAAAGAACAAAATGAAATACAGATTTATAACCTATGATATACAGAAGAAAAGTTACATGGAATCAATTTGTGCGATGGGGAAAGGTGTGCAAATATGCAAAAAGAACAATGTAAAGATGCAACTGTATATGCAGGGATCTGAAAAATGACAGCGGTTGTAATCGTAAACTCGTGTGGAGTCGCCAGTTGTTAGTATGAATATTAATTGCAAGTGTATGAAACATACCACTTTAGCTATGCATAACAAATAGCCCTAACAACAAAGATGGCTGCCAATATCCTTAGATATGCAATTAGGTCAAGATAAATGCTGCAAAAATCTAGATCTATGCATTAAAAGACATTAAACAGTAAATAAAAACAAGATTTACTCCATGCATCCAATAGACAAGAGAAGAATATGTTGAATGAATTTTGTATTAATGGCAACTGGGAGGAAAACATAGAAGGATGTTACCAGTTCTCCTTAATGGGATGGGTTCTTGTAAGTCCTCAGCACTTCAGATCTAAAATCCCTCTCTGTTGATGGTGTAGAAAACCAAGACAAAAATGGAAGTCAAAGGGAGCTCACAGGAAAAAAAGTAGAAAATAATGACAATGATGGTGGATCAAAGTCAGACCAAAAGTATAGATCCAGAGTGATTTTTAGGCAACAAAAGGTAGTGAATGAGTGGAAAAACCGTTCTATTCATAACAAATTATTGATTTAGTCTAGATATTAGTGCATGATTAGAATATTATTAACCAAATCAAGATCCAACTTTTGTGGAATATTTTATTATATTTGTTGGAGGGAAAAAGAATTTGACTTGGGTCAAATCCCTTTATTTGTAAATAATAAATAAATAAATGATTTATTTATTATTTTAAGGATGTGGTTGAGTAATAATGAAATAAATAATGATTTATTTAATTATTTATGAGTGATTTAGTCATATTTAACAAGGAATATTATTTAAATAAGCTTTAAATAATTATTCCTAGAAAATAATAAGATAAATAATGATTTATCTAATTAATTTCCCTGTTTTGGGTTAAATATAACAAGGAATATTAATTAAACTCTTGTTTAACTAATTATTCCTTGAGGAAAATCAAACACATGGAGATTTATTTAATATTTACTCATGGGGTTTCCTGTTTAGACCATAAACAACTTAGTAAAGGTGGTTTACTAAGTTATTTTTCATAGTGAGGGCAATTTTACTTAGGGTAAAATTGGTCTTACATGGTGTACTTAGGTCCATATAATAATAATAGATTATTACCAAAAAATGGTGTAACGGTTGTGATACCACTGATTCGAGTTTGTGAAAAGAACAAAATGAAATAGAGATTTATAACCCATGATAGAGACATATGCAATTAAAATGTGTAGAAGAAAAGTTACGTGGAATCTATTTGTGCGATGGGAAAATGTGTGTAGAGATGCGAAAAGAACAACGCAAAGGTTCTCTGCACATAATCCTTTTCTACACATTCATTTTTCCGCACAGTAAAACACGCGAACTTTCATAATTGATAAGAAAACATATATTTTGTGTCATTAAAATGAAAATAATATAAATTGTTTTCATCTTGGTAAATATATTACCATATCAAAAATTAAAATATTAATTCATTTGATGTGAATGGATTTCCATTGAATCATTATTTTGAAGTGTTTTTGTATAACATAGTACAGTAGCTTACATTGGATTTTGACATATATAGAAATAATTAGCATTATTCTTTCAAGGTGCAAAATTCGGAGGTGAGGAAGAAGATTTCAATATGTGGAGTACAGAAGAAGCACAATCAAAGCTTCATTTGCATTTTCACACTCTGTACAATGAAATTAACTGAATTAAAAAAAAAATGACTTAAATATATAACATTTCTCAAATTTTTAAATATTAAAAAATATAAATACACGATTTCGATAACCAAACTAATAAAAATTTCCCTACATTACATATTTCCATTGGATTTTTTATTGACTAATTCGGGAACCTGCAACGATGGATACTAAGTGCAGTGCAAAAAAAATCAACATCTAGTATTAAAAAATTAATTATGGCTCGCCTCGCATAGTCACATAGATTAGAATCATTTTCAAATCCACTTGTGTGTAATGTAATTGGAGGTTAGATTATCTATATACTATAATAACTACTCATATAGAAACATGGAAAAATAAATATGGCATATAGACCTATGCAAGAAGTGTATGGATTCAATTATGTCTACTAATAATTGTATTTAGATTTATAATGCCATTTACATGTAAAAAAAACAAAAACTGATATTCTTGCTCATTTTCTAATGTTTATTGAGCTATGTTGCAAGTTCCTTTGTTTGGAAAAAAATTACTAGCACTAAAATTGGTAAAAATAAGGGATCTGTGCAAAAGGTTTGTGCAAACAAATAAATGTACATCCATGTTTTTTCTGCAATTCGAATAAATACTTTACACAAATGCCTTTGATTAGTGACCCAACGTCCTCGAGTCAGCTTCCGGATTCAAGATGAAAATATTATTACAATAATTTTTCAATTGAATGATATGTTAAATAAGAAATGTGTGAATCCAAGGCATATATTAATTAAAGATTTTTAAATGAATATATGTGTAGAGCTAATGTATACCTGCCAACTACACATATTGCATTTGGAATGGGAAAAATGTAAGTTTAATAAATTTGCAGAAGATGGAATCAATATGGAAATAATCAAATTATCATCAATTTATGTAGAAGTGTTATATTGGATCAAAATGTGCTAAAAAAATATGGAGAGGGAATAATGTGTATAGACATGCAAAACTTGTGCATATTTGTAACAATTTCTTTGCAAAAAATACATGTATCGAAGATGTCTACGGGGACAGAAATGTGTGTGAAGATGAAAATTTGAGTATGTGAAGTGAAAAAATATTATATGGATAGGAATGCTCCCAACCAATTAGTATGGTGAAGCAAGTCATGTCATGGGATAAATATCTTGTGAAAGTAAACAATGTATACAGGTAAAAACACAAAACATATCCTCGAAATCTTATCCAAAAACATCATTTCAAACAATTTCACCAAACTGGTAAGAAAATTAAAAATTAGAACAAAGTGATCACTATTTGTGCTTGAAAAGTATTTAACACTAACCAAAACAATTATAGTGACAAGAATTGTACCTAGATTCAAGTGAAAATGATCATAACTACGAAAAAAAGAAACACCAAAATGTAACATATTTATGACACCCAAAATTATTGTTGAACCTAAATTTTATTTTGATCAATAAAAGAGCATTAGATATAATATAAAATCTCAAATTATATTTTTGAAAACTTATGCAAAACATCATCTTGGATTTGTCTATAAAATTGGTGAATAGTCTCAGAATTGGGACAAAGTAATGAGGCTATGTGGTTGAAAAATCTTGCAGAGTAACAAATTCAATTACAGTAGCAAGAGTTGTATCCATATTGAAATTCCAATCATCATATTTATTATTAAAATAAATACTACAAATGGAACAGATATCTGAGATCCAAATTTTTTTTTGAATGTTCATTTTTTTTGACATCACTTGTAGGACATTATACATAATATAAAAGCACAAAGCATATGCTCAAAAACTTGTTTCCAATCAATGTTTTTTTCAACAAAAATAAAGAATTTAACTATATGACATTGGATATAGTATAAAATTTAAAAGAATATTCTCTAAAAAGTGTGTTCAATAAATGTTTTTGGTCAATGCCACATAATTCAGACATATGTAAAACCTCATTCAAAAAATTTCTTGAGAACTTTTAAAAATTTGGTGAACAGACTCACAATCAGAACATAGTAATAATAAGTGCAACTAGAATTGAGTAGAGTCTTTGCAACTCCTACTTTATTGTGATCAACATTTTTTTTATCTAAAGGTTTCTTATATCAATACTGATATTTTTTTGATATCCAAGATCATTATATTATTCACTATGGCCATCTCACATTTTGTCTCTTTAACTTTTGGCACCCACATTTCAAAAAATAATAACCATTTTTTTTATAATAAATTAAATACGTTAATAAATGATAATTTAATTATGAAACAAATCTATTTGGAAAAATCAAGGCATATGCAAATCAAAGGCATTATGTAATTGAGCTTACATTTTGGATATTACACCACATCAAAATTTTTTGGTGCAGAGAATATTGTTTGATTCTTAAAGCACTTATCAAAATATTTATATTTAATCACAAAAGTAAATGCATTTTTTAGAATGAGGATTGGGATTGGACTCCCATGAACCATAATTTGAGAAAGCTAGCTGCAAAGAAAAGCAAGAAGCTGCATCCATAAATCGGCTAGGTCATGATAACATATCTAACAAGCCTAAACAATTAATCATTTGTAAATAAGAAAATCAATGTTCCAAGATTTAAGAGTACTCATGTAAATCAGCGTAGATGTTATATGCTTGATGCAAATTTAGTTTTATTCTCGATATCAAATAGAAATCACATAAACAAGAAAGTAAAATGCTGATAGAACATAACAATAGATCGACAGAATAGAAGCCAAAATACACTTAACTTGACTAAAAAAATATATGTGTTGTGGTGTGTTACGACAGTCAACACGATGATTCAACCAACATAGTCTCTTCATGTTCAGCCAACCAGAATGTGTCACACAACCCTCTCGGACAGCTCTACTGTGGTCAACCCAAAGTCAACAAAATTTAACGTTGTCCAGTCAACGGTCAATGCAAAACAACAACACTAAAAAGTCAAAGTCAACATACAACCTCAGTTTTTGTGCCAAAAAATGTAGACCGTAGAGACAGAGGTTTTGGGAGAGTTTTGTGTCAAGTTGACTAAGCATTAACCAAAGTCAATGTTGGTGAAATCTGTGCTGAAAACCCAAGACCAAATATGAAACCCTAACTGTTGTTTTTCCCATGTGTGAGTGAAGAGGAGCCTCCAAGATGATGATCGAACCAATTAGATGCATAGAGAGAATGTATGATGAGTGATGGTGAAAATGACCTCCAACCTTGACCTATATATATCCATCAGTGAGGGTGTGTGACACATCTGTTGGGGCTCCAAGCCTACATTACAATTATGGCCGACCTTTCACATAAGTGGAATTAATTCAAAATAAATGTTCCGCTTATCATATCAAGATGATATTTAGATCGATATTGTACCTCTCCGAAAGAGGAATCCAATAAAAATATTGGCATCGTCATCTGAGCACCACAACATGGAATTTGGACCTAGTTGCCCAAAATTAACACTTCCTCTCAACTAGGGAGAACTCCATCCACCTGTGCCATCGAAACATCGTGCGTCATCTCACCGTAACTTACTTTTCTGGCCTCGTTGTTTCAGAGAAAAAAGTTGAGTCAGAAATACATCACTCCCGGATGAAAAAATCAGCTGAGAGGTTTGAAACCTCTATATGACTCAAAGGAGTCACATACCAACCCGAAGTCACATGGAGGTCCGAAACCTCACTAGACTTGATCCCAGATCAAGTGGTTGGACATGTGTCATCCTAGACATAGAGAGTATGGAAATCTCTGATGCATCCATCGGTGTTTTCTACTTGTCTCTAGCTTCTCCCACCTCATTGGTCAAGATGATAGGTACTTCCCATGATTCTGAGACTCCATGGGTAGGATGCATATGGGGCATAGATCAAAGAGAGGTAAACCAACTGAATATCATAATGGTGGGGCAAAAGCACACAAACAAGGTTCAGAAATCCTAGCCCTATGGTTTCTTATAGCTCCAAGAAGCTATGCCCAAACCCCCCTAGAGCTCACAAATCTCATCGTCCAACAAGACCCTCAGGATAGGGTCATTCCAAGATTCCAAGATTCTCATGGAAGGTTACGAACTTGACCTTCCCCAAGGGATTTGTGAGAATATCTGCGACCTACTCATCAGTTCCTAAATGATCGAGCCTTACGGCACCTCATTGTACCATTTCCTGGTTAAAGTGGTACCTGATATCAATATGCTTGGATCAATCATGGAACACGAGATTATATGACAAACGAATCCCACTTTGGTTACCACAAAGGATAACAGTGGTATATAGCACATGGCCGAACAACTCACTGAAGATTTTTCGCAACCAAACTACTTCACAACAGACCATAGTCGCTACGATGTATTCGGCCTAAGCGGTGCTCAAAGGAACCGACTTCTGCTTTCTTCTCATCCAAGATATCGAAGTAGACCCAAGTGTGAACCAACATCTAGATGTGCTCTTGCGATCCACCACACTCTCATCCCAATCAGAATCAATATATGCATGGAGTCTCAAACTCCCAACAATGTATCTCAACCCATGGTTTATCATGCCCAGAAAATATCTCAACAAATTCTTGGCACCAACCCAGTGAATGTGATGAATATCAACCATGTGTCGACTCAAACTGTTCACTGCAAAACATATGTCCAGACTGGTGTTCACTAAGAAAATCAAGGCCCCTATAAGGTGACGATACTAAATAGGATTTTCTAGCACGGGCCCAACAACACTGCCACTCAAATTATTAAAGTTGAGCTCCATCGGTGTCAACACGGACTTACAGTCCACCATTCCAAATCTTTCCAACGTCTTCACAATATATTTTCCTTGAGAGAGGAAAATCTTTCCAAGTCTCTACTACACCTCTAGGCCTAGGAAATAATGCATCATTCCTAGGTCCTCCATTTCGAACTCTGAAGTGAGCTGCCTCCTACATTGATGAATGAGAGGTTCAACACCTTTCAGGAAGAGATAGTCCACATAGAGAACCGGAATGCGAGAATTTTCTCTATCAACCTTGAAGTAAAGTTTTGGATCAACATTACTACAAATGAAGCCCAACTTCATCAAGTAGCTATATATCCTCTCGTACCAAGCCCTGGGGGGTTGCTTCAAGCCATGGAGGGATTTCTTCAACCTACATACATGGGTGCCTCTATCCTGGACTTTGAACCCCAAAGGTTGCTCCACATACACCTCTTCCTTTATCACACCATGAAGAAAGTCAATCTTCACATCCATCTGATGAAGATTCCATCCTTGCATAGTAGCAAGGGATATGATAGATCATAGGGTGGTATACTGGGGCACAAGTGAAAATATGTCATCATAGTTTATGCATTCTTTTTGAGAGAAGCATCGGGAAACGAATCTTGCCTTGAACGTTTTCAACACTACCATCAGATCCATGCTTGATATTATAGAGCCATTTCGAGGTGACAACAATTTTGTCCTTTGGCCTCAAAACTACATTCTGGATATCATTCTTCATAATGGACTCATACTCTTCATGCATAGCATCCTTCTAGACTTGATGCTTTAAAAATTCTTCAAAATATGCAGGCTCAGATCTAACGATTGTACTAATGGATCCTAGATACCCTTGGTATCTATTCGACTTCTTGATTTCATGGAATGTCCCCTTGGGGCCATATGTCTCTCGATATCCTCGAGAGTAGCCCTTAGCCATGAGGGTCTTCTATTCATTGAAGGAGGTGGATCAATAGGGTCCATCGATCCTTCAACATTCGGCATCATCTCATCCTTTTCTTCTTCCTGATTCCCAGACCTTACTTCATGATCTTCCTCGGAGCTTGGAAGAGTTATCAATTTCCGAAGGGAAGCATCTTCATCAAAGGTAAAATCATGGAATATCTCCACTTCTCTTTGACCAAGCACATAGAATCTATAAGCCTTCGACGTTTCACTGTAGCCCAAAAACATTCCCTTCTTCCTAGAAGCATCCAGCTTGCTCCTCTTCTCTTTCGGCACATGAAAATAAATGGGACCAAAAAAAAATATAAAATGATAGACGTCATGTTTCTTACTAGAGAAAACCTCTTCAGGAGTTTTGGAGTCCAGAGTGGAATGCGGGCATTGATTTTGTATGTACACAATAGTGTTCGTAGCTTCTACCCACAATGGTCCTGTTATTTCTTTCAGTGACACCATTTTGCTCAGGATTATATACGCTTGTGGTCTCTCTCTTGATTCCATCTTCTCTGCAAAGGTTATTGAAATTGTTCATCTCATATTCAGTGCCACTATCGGTCCTCAAAATCTTGATCTTATTCCCTGTTTGATTTTCCACCAAGGCTTTGAAAGTATGAAACTGCATGAAAGCCTCATCCTTCTTCTTCAAGAAGTATATCCAGGTCTTGTAAGAGAATTCATCTATAAACGTCATATAATAAGAGCATCCTCCCAGGGATGTCACGAGAAACATACCAAACAAATCAGAATGTATCAATTACAAGACATCAAATGTCTTTGTGACTCTTGAGGCGAAAGGCTCCCTTGTATGCTTTCCTTCGGCACAATCCTGAGATACACCATCATCATCATTTTTGAATTTGGGCATCCTTGTCACCACCTTCCTTGCTTCAAGGAGGGATTTGTAATTAAGGTGTCCAAAACTTCGGTGCCATAGTTCGGTTTGACTGATAGTATCACATCTCATAGCCTCCAGTGGATTTCCTCCAACCTGGTAAAGTGTATCAACTCTAAACCCAATCATGATTCCTTCCTTGAAAATATTCTTCCAGATGTGTACCTTCCCATCAACAAATGCCACATTGATACCTTTGTCTTCCATGGCCGAAATAGACACAAGGTTCTTCTTAAAATTAGGTACATATAGTACATCTTGCAAGTAGAGGACTTAACCTTGAGACAAGTGGAGGATCATAGTCCCAGTCCCTTTCACGGGATAGGTGGCATTATCTCCAAGGATAATTTTCAAATTAGTATCCTTCTCAACCAAATCAGAAAGTGCTTCCTTAAACCAAGTGAGGTGCCTTGAGGCACCACTATCAATCAACCAGACATCCATAGTGTCGGGTGGACATGAAGCAGATAGGGCAGATACAAGAATGAATTCATTCCTTTTATCATCAACAACATTAGATTCCTCATACCTGGAATTTCTTGACCTTTTGAAACATTGCCCATTTCCATTGCGACAAGAAGGAGCCTTCCTCTTTCCTTTGAACCCATTGTTCCTTTGATTACCATTCTTCCTATTGTTGTTGTTGTCATCATCCCCGGAAGAAACCTTCTTATTAGTGCATTCTCTAGCATATTGGTCGGTCTTGTTACATGTGTAACATTTTCCTTTCTTTCCATGGGCCCTTTCTCTTCCATGGTTCCTCGGACCACCATTGTTATTCTTCTTAGCACAAGAGGTGAAGGCAACATTACCTTCATTTTCATATTCCATCATTCTTGTCTCATCTTGAGTGCATTGTGACAATACTTCATCAAAACCAGGTATCACATTATTATTGAGAATGGTAGTAATGAATACATGCCATTCAGAGGAGAGAAATCCAAGTGCAGTGAGAACCATTTCTCGATCAACTATTGTCTCCCCAATGGCCAGAAGATTATTCCTTATCTCATTCAATTTCAAAAAATAAGATTGAATGGATTCATCCTTGCCTTTATTAAGATTATTTAGTTGGTTCTTAAATAAAAGGACTTGATTTTCATTGTTGGCCTTGAACATATTGAACAACTCATCATACATCTCCTTGGATGTGCGCAGCTCAGAGATGTAGGCATACTATTCCTGTGCCTACATAGACTTGCCGTTGCATCACAAAGAATATAAAATAAATAATGAATTTACATTTAAAATTACAATAATATTTCACTAAGCCCTTTCAGCTCTTGGCTCGCTGTGCATTTGTCTTTTCTACTGCTATCATTGATCTTTTCAGTTTTTGGTGTTACATTCAACACAGTTTTGCATAACTATATTTTTGCTCGAATCGACCCAGCTGGCATGTTTCCAACAGTGCCACCATATGCTCCTTTTTCCCACCTTTGCCTCTTCTACTCGTGCCCATAGCGTTCAACCTTCACCTGCTCCTTTGCTTTGTGTCGGGTCACTTACTCAAGTCTCCTTGCGTTCGGGCTTTCCTTCTTTGTAAACAAGTGTAACCACCTTTAGCATTGACCTGAATTATATTAATATTTACCTCTATACGATATCATGTCCAGTCACTTATCATATTTCGACATTACCCTTGTTTTACGTTATAATCCTCCTTTGCTCTCCGATGCGATTTAACATAGGGAAAACACATACTCCCGGACTTGAGATCCTTTAGGCTTTAGCATTGACCTGCATCACATCCTCTTCATTATCACACTTCGCACTTCGACGTTCTCATGTGTTTCTTGTTATGAATATCTCTTCCAAACTCCGATGCGATTTCTCAAAGGGAAACCTTATACCTCCAGATTTGAAGTCCTTTATAATTTTGCTTTGAAACTACATCGCATCCGGTACTCTTATCGCATTTCGCACTTCAACATTTTAACATGATTCTTGAGTGCCTATCCTCCTAAGTTTGTGATGTGCGATATGCAATTGGGTCCCACAGTCGGACATTAAATCCTTTAGATTTTAGCTTTGAAGGTTATCGCATCTGATACTCTTATCGCTTTTCGCAAGATTTTTCTTATAGCAATAACAAGGTTCCTCCTGTCATATGCGATATGCAATCGCATCGCATATCAAACCCCAATTCTTATCGCTTCGCAACTTTAAAAAATTAACTTGCGATAACCTAAGATATAAATATAAAAATCAATGATAGTGATGTGCGCTAACAATATTATGACCGAATGCGATATAATATGGATCATTCGTTCTCCTAATTTATATTCCTGATACGATCTCGACCGTAAATCTACGCTTCACTCTGCGACACGATCTTGTTCGTCCATCCTTCACTTCAATACACAATTTGATCTTAACCATCCATCTCTCAACCTTTATTTCTGCTATTAGATTCTGACCATCCATATAACCATGCATAATAATATTGATTTGTGATTTGTGGGGTTAGGACCACGTCATCTAGCACATCATCGCCACATTAGCTGCCACGTCACTTGCCACATCATTTTCCAAGTCATCGCCACGTCATCTGCCAAGTCATCACCACATCACTCCCACATCATCGCCACATCACTTCCATGTCATCTTGCCACGTCATCTCCCGCACTTCGCATTTCACAATTTCTGTGTCTACTTTTTTGCGATAATCCTTCCATTGCGATTTTTGATATGCGATCAGAACTTCTATTGTAGTTGTGATTCATTTTTCATGTGTGCAAGTTCTTCTAAAAATATTCTACAAATTAATATTTTTAAAGGAAACATAGGACTTTGAAGGAGTTATTGAAGGAAAATTTTGATGATGTTAAGTAATTTTGGGTTTACGAGTTTTCTTACGGTTCTTGATAATGTAACACCCCCAATTTATGTGCTGGAATTTCAAAGTTAGACATTTGAACTTTAATCCTAAGGGGAGTGGACTCCAAAGGATAAATATTTTGTGAATGTAATTTAATATTTAAGTTGAGGAAATGAATAAAATATTGGTGTGCATATTGACCAAAAATGAGAATTATGAGATCACTTGCTAAATCCATGAGGATGGATAAGGCAACTATTCCCCACAATCCTTCAAAAAAACCTTGAAAGGAATTATTTCTAATTTAGATTTTTGAGGAAGAATCTAAATTTCCCCAATGATGAGGAAAGTAGTTGGGAAGAGGTAAAAAGATAGAAAAGTTGAGGAAAAGCATAAAACAACTTTAAAGAATCCCAAAAATGGGAAGCCTAGGAAAACAGGAAGAAAAGCATCCTGATATTCTGGACGCAGAATTAGAAACAGGCTTTGGGGAAAATTAGCTTAAATAAGCTGCTCTTGTACAGATTAGGGGTTGATCTGTTCAAGGGGGATGATCTCAGCTCGGGGGTGAGTTCTGGGAGACAAAAGGACTCTAAGGTTGGGAGGTTGGTCAATCTCAATAGTGGTATGTCTCTAAATTTAACTATGTTTTTACTTCTTAAGGTATGAATTGGCTACATATAATTGATGAAATTGCATACTAGACTTATGAATGCTACCTTAGACCTATTTATTTATATTTGACCATAAGAGGTAGAATTAGAGTTTATGTTGCATCAAAAGGAGAAATCTAGGTACATATTTTATGTAGTAATATTCCACACATTTAATAGAACTCTGTATGGTTGTGGGAATCACATCTCGGGAAAGAAATTATCAGAATTTTTAAACCATAACTTGTTCAAATCTGAGAATACATATTTTCCCAAGATGATCTATATTCTAACTTTAATCTGCTTCTGCAATTTAAAATAAAAGAAGGTTCATTAAAACTAGATGCACCAGACTCTCATTTATTAAAATCTGAACATAAGACAAATCACATTGTATTTGGTTCTGAAATCAAAATTTCAAGAGAGTCAAACATATTATCATAGTTCATAATGGATGCAATAAGAATGAACTATGCTAGTCAAATAATAGAAGAAATTTATGTGTGAGTGCTGGAAAAGAAACTATATAAATGCAAGATCTCCATGTTGACCAAGTGACAAAACAGAGAGACAAGGACTGAAACTATAGTTTGAGAAATTATTAAATGTTGAAATAGATCTGCAACTGTATTTCATATTTCACTTACACAGAACTCCATCATGGATTTTTGTTGAAGTCATGATACACTTATCTATATCCATACCCCGAAGGGAAACATCGAGGGATTTAATAATGTTGACTAATAGAACAGAGTAAACATTAGAATCAACATTTAACATAAAATTTGCTACTGGCAAAAACGTCATATGACTAGAAATCGTAACGAGATAATAACCAGAGGATTATATATGGCATGTTCACATTAAACACTAAAAGATACGGACTGGTGTAGCCAACCAAACACAGTAAGAAATCTTCAATTCGAAAACCATTACACATTGCAGGAATACATTTTACATCAGTGATAGAAATGAAAATTCTATGCATGATAGAGTACTCATCTAGATTATACGAGGTATGTGCCTACCATATCAAGAATTGTAATAACTGGCCCTTTTGTTAATTTAATAACCAAAGTTATGTATGGTCGCTTTGAGCAAACGGGGCATGTAACAGAGGCATATATGGATAAAACCAAGAATCCAATAATTAAGACTGAATAGTAATGATAGAGTTCGTAGAACAAAAGAAACAAAACCACAAACCCAGTGCTAGCACAGATCTAGTTTTAAAAATAAATTTCGAGAAGTAAGCCGGAAATTCTTATCATCCACAGTGCTAAATCCCGCTCATTTCGAGCGTCTGACAGTCTAGGCTGTTGCGTATGCGTCATTTACAAAACAAAGGGTAACTCCCTTTGGGAGATAAAATTTTCACCCAGGACTAGATATATATATGAAAAATAAACAACACAAGATATATAAATGTTCCTCATGAACCACTACTTTTCCAGTAGTCGAAAGGCTCACGCGTACTGACCTGAAAAAGATATTGAGAGCAGATGCCATTAGTGAATAGATGAATGATGAGGTTGAATTCATATTGACGTCGAAGAATAACAACCATACCTGCGAGTAAAAGAGCACATTATGTGTATTAGCCGAAGAAACCAAAAATGTCCACAATGAAATTCGAACCCAGACCTGAGAAATGTACATAGAATAAGACGTAACTCTAAATAAGAACTTAAAACTTTACCTGGGAAATGCGAAGATCCGAGAGGAGACGCCTGCGTCGGACATTCCTGGAAGAGTTAGGCGTAGATCAGGTGAATAGATTAAACCCAAAAATTTAAATGAAAACGCAGAAAGGAGGAACGGAGATCACAGCGTCGAGACAGTCTTACCTGGTAGAAATTTCGACGTCCTAAACACACAATTGCAAGGAAAATGTCCTCAAGGATCACCGAACTCCTTAGTATCCTGTCAAATGCAATGGTTATCAAACTACAGGAGAAGTCCTGGAAAAATGATAACCGAGGACGTAAAGTCCTAACCATAGCAACGTTGATCTGGAATGAAACATGGGGAGAAGGATTAGAGTATAGAAAATCATCGGGAATGCAAACCCTGAATTAAAATGAGACCACCCTGTGTAAATGACAGCATGCATAATAAACCACGAAATGATCATCAAAAACGATACCGTGAGCTTACCTCTGTGCATCGACAAGAGGAGAATAGCCATCGGCGGGATAAAGCCTGTACGCCTGAAAGCCCAGCAGAGCCGCCATCGCTATGGCTAGCTGGAAGAATGGAGAAAGTGACCGGAAAGCGAAACTCGGTTATGGCTCTATCTTTATAATAAACATACCGAAAACCCTAACGCGATCAATCCATACAGGTGGCTCAAATCCAACGGTTTAACCATGGATCAACGCCTGAATTGAATGTTGCATTGGGGTCGGGGCTCAATAAAAGCTCAACGTACCCAGGACCTGAAATGTATTAACTACATAGGCTGTTCCGTAACCCAGAAGCCATAAACCAAAGTGGAATCGTAGATTTCCAAAGATATGCGTACATATAACAATTAAATTGATGTCGACGTCTTACTGAACCGAGAGTTGCAAGAGCAGTAAAAATCTCATACGCAAGGTCTGAATTATATATATCTTCCGTATACACGCGGTTAATAAAATCAAATCCATATGCATATAGAAAAGTAACGTGCGACTACAGCTAGGTAAGAACCAGTGGGTCATAAAAGAGTATAGCCACAAAACGTATCCAACACTCGGATTTGATGGAGGACACTACTTCATAATGCAATACGACCAACTCAACTCATAGTATCAATAAACAAACAAATAAATTATATCAACGTTAACAATGGTGGATCGTATAACTATAGGACGTAGGAGGTATCGTGAAGCTAGGGTTGTGGTAACCATAGGACATGGAAAAGATTTAAATTCGATATATATATATATATATATATGTTGAAAAGTCGTGGATATATATATATGTTGGAAAGTCGGGGATATATATATATGTTGGAAATTCGTGGTTATATATATATGTATAATAAGCATATATATATATATATATATATATATATATATATGTTGGAAATTCGTGGTTATATATATATGTATAATAAGCATATATATACATTAATAAAATGAAGGAAGGGTTATGGAGTTAAAAACCTTAATGGTTAGTATAATAAATAGAATTTAAAACAAGAGGTTAAGGGTCTTGACCCTAAATACCATAGGTTTTAAAGGGAATACCTATAATTGATGTGTAAATCAGAAAGTAAGAAATGTTGAATTATTCAGATGTGGAATAGACTTTAGATCATCATGATATAGAAAAAAAAAAAATTTGTTGGAAACGGGAGGTGTGACAAATGGTATCGGAGCCCAAGTTATAAAACTGGGTTGTTGTTATTATGCTCACTGGTTTTAAGCATTCCTTGAATAAATAAGTATTGTGGAAAAATTTCTTTGTAAACTTTACTGATCTGTGATATGTAGTGTACGGTGGTGTTGAAATGGCTTAGGGTGAAGAAATTTATGTGGATCTGTGTGACGAATACAGTACACCAGACCCCAACGCGCCAATGATGGCTATGTTGCACAGGTTGCAACGAGAATTGGCTGAACTGAGAAGCCAGAATGACAGGTTGTCATCAGCCAGTAAGGAGCGGGAAAAGCTCATCAGAGAACTAACTTCCCGGAACAGCCAAGAAGGCGAAGGTTCCAGAAAGAGGAAGATGGATGAGTCTGATGATGATGATGCTGCTAGACATCAATATAAATAGAAAAGGGAATTACAGGGGGAATTCTGAAAGATCAAACCTCCCTCCTATGATGGGGAGAAGGAGGAAGTTGCTGAAGCCTGGTTATTGAATATGATTAAATATTTCCAGGTTTATGAATATGAGAGAAATCTGAATGCCAAATTAGCTGTTTACCAGCTACAAGGTAAGGCTACCTTGTGGTGGGAAGAGACAAAAATGGTTCACGCTATTGATGAAAAGACCGTGACTTGGGAGGATTTCCAAGTTAAGTTCAAAAACCACTATCTAAATGAACGTTACTATGATGATAAAGCTAAGGAATTTCATGAACTTAGACTGGGACAGCTCACTATCAATGAGTTTGTCACTAAGTTTACAAATTTATTGAGATATGTCCCTTATATTAGGGAAGAGAAGGCAAAGGTCCAAAGGTTTATGAATTGTTTGCCTGCTATATACAAAGAGAAAATTGAGTCTGACAACCCAAAGACCATGGACGAAGCTGTTAGAAAAGCCAGATTATGCTACCAATAGTTCAAAGGAAAAACTGAACAAGGGAAAAGTTGGGGAAACAAGAATGAGTTTAAAGGAAGGAAACATAAACCAGCATATTTGAAGAATTTTGGCAGAGATCATCAACAGAAAAAGTTTAATAAACCCAAAGAAATTCAAACTGCTCAGTCACAGGTGGCCTCAAAACAAATAGATGCAGACAGTAAGAAGGAGGGCACAGTAAAAATGAAGGAACCCTTGAAATGTTGGGGCTGTGGAGAACCCCATATTTTGAGGGACTGTCCTCATCGAAACATTCATATGATCATGAGGGATCGAGAAGCAACAACAATAAATGACATAGCCAGAAATATACCAACTATCAGTGCAGCCTTGGAAAATCGGCAAGCAAAACATCAAGCAACCATGGTGGAAATGGAGGGTAAGATTTCTGACCTACCTGTTACTGTTTTGATTGATCCGGGTGCTTCTTTGAGTTACATTAGTCCTGGAATTGTAGAAAAATGTAATCTTAAACCTGAAAAATTTCAGCAGTCATGGTTGGTACAGTTGGCCACTGGAACTAAGAGAAAGGTAACACATAAATTGCCCAAAACAACAATCCAATTAAATGGTTTTCAAACAGAAGTAAATCTGAACATACTGCCGTTAGGATCTTATCACTTGCTGATAGGAATGGATTGGCTGGAAAAGAAGAAATCCCTGAGGAACTGCTGGGATAAAACCCTGCATTGTGTGGATGAAGAAGGGGAACCTTTTACTCTAAAAGGAAAACCAAAATCCATTTCAGTGAGACAAATATCAGCACTACAATTAAAACGAACAGCTAGAAAAGGATACCAAGTTTATGCAGTACATGTGGAGGAAGTAGAACAGAAAACTGGAGAAAATCTATTGAATGATTTACCGGTGGTAAGGGAGTTTAAGGAAGTCTTTCCAGATGAGATTCCTCATCTTCCCCCCAAAAGAGAAATTGACTTTACAATCGATCTGGTGCCGGGAGCAACCCCTGTTTCCTGAGCCCCTTATCGAATGAGTACTCCTGAACTTATGGAACTGAAAATGCAATTGCAAGAATTGCTAGATAAAGGTTATATCAGACCAAGTGTGTCTCCTTGGGGAGCACCAATCTTATTTGTGAAAAATAAAGATGGAACTTTTAGGATGTGTATTGATTATCGCCAACTGAACAAGCTGACCATTAAGAATAGATATCCTCTACCTAGAATTGATGATCTTTTTGATCAAGTGAGAGGAGCTTCAGTCTTTTCGAAGATTGACTTAAGAACTGGATATCACCAGCTCAGAATCGAGGAAGAAGACATCAGCAAAACAACTTTTTGAACCAAGTATGGACACTACGAATTTGTAGTCCTGCCTTTTGGATTGACAAATTCCCCTGCCACATTTATGTGTCTGATGAACAGTGTGTTAAATAAGTACTTGGATAAATTTGTTCTTGTGTTCATAGATGATATTTTGGTCTACTCCAAAAATGAGGAGGAACATAGAGAACATTTGCGGATAGTGTTGCAAACTCTGAAAGAAAACCAGTTATATGCCAAGTTCAGCAAATGTGAATTTTATAAAGATAAGATTCAATACTTCGGTCATATTATTTCTGAACAAGGCCTTGCAGTTGACCCTGAAAAGATAAAGGCTATAAAAGAATGGCCTGTACCAACTGATGTTTCAGCAGTAAGATCATTCATGGGGATTGCAGGCTATTATCGCAGATTTGTAGAAAGATTCTCTGCCATAGCATATCCCATTACGTCATTGCAAAGAAAAGGTGTCAAATTTGTGTGGACTGAAAAATGCCAAAACAGTTTTGATCAATTAAAGCAAAAACTCACCACAGCCCCTATACTGAAAATTGTAGATCCAGATAAAGAATTTGCTGTATGTACAGATGCTTGTAGAGAGGGGTTGGGAGGAGTTCTTTTGCAGGAAAATTTAGTTATTGCCTATGAATCTAGGAAACTGAAAATACATGAACAGAATTATAGTGTCTATGATTTGGAATTAGCAGCTGTTATCCCTGCTTTGAAAATGTGGCGGCACTATCTTCTGGGGAAAAAGTTTACATTGATGACTGATCATATTAGTCTCAAATATTTCTTTTCCCAAACTGATCTTAATGCAAGACAAGCCAGATGGATGTCCTTTTTAAGTGAATTTGATATGGACATAAAACATATCAAGGGAAAAGAAAATAAAGTTGCTGATGCATTAAGCAGGAATGCTTGTCAGAATATAAACAACATTGGAAGTAGTGTCCAGATTGAAATAGAAGAGTTGGTGAGCAAAGTAGCACATCAAGATCCAAACTATGAAACACTCGTGGTGAAACTACAGAAAAAGGAGAAAAATGATTTCACTCAAAATCAAAAAGGGTTGATCTGTTATAAAAACAGGTTGTATATTCCCAATGTAGAGTCCTTAAAAAGAGAAATTCTAGATGAATATCACAAACAGCCATATGCAGGACATCTAGGATATCAGAAAATGTTAACAACCCTGAAAAAGAAGTTGTTCTGGCCCGGAATGAAGAGAGATGTAGCAGAATATTTAAGCAGGTGCATGGAATGTCAACTAGTCAATGTTGAGCATCAACATCCAACAGGTCTTTTAAACCCTTTGCCAATTGTAGAATGGAAATGGGACACAGTTTCCATGGACTTTATAACAGGATTACCCAAAACCAAATATCAACATGATTCTGTAATGGTAGTAGTAGACACTTTAACAAAATTTGCCCACTTTATACCAGTGAAATCTACTTTTGGGACAACTCAAATAGCGAATGTGTTCCTGAAGGAGGTAGTAAGGCTTCATGGGGTTCCAAAGGTGATTGTATCTGACAGAGATGCTAAGTTTACAACAGCCTTTTGGAAAGGACTATTCACAGGGATGGGTACTAAGTTGAATTTTAGTACTGCCTATCACCCTCAGACCGATGGGCAGACAGAAAGGACTAATCAAATTTTGGAGGATATGCTGAGAATGTATGTGATGGATAGACCATCAAAGTGGGAAGAGTATTTGCATTTAGCCGAATTTGCCTATAATAATAGCTACCAATCCTCTATCAAGATGAGTCCGTTTGAGGCACTGTATGGAAGAAAGTGTCGTACTCCTTTGAGCTAGAGCCAACCAGAAGATAAACTAATATTGGGGCCTGATGCCTTACAAGAGATGGAAAGAATTGTTAATCAGATACAAAGAAACATCAAGACAGCATAAGATTGCCAGAAAAACTATGCTGATAAGAAACGAGTGCACTAAGAATTCAAAGTGGGGGACCATGTGTATTTGCGTATTAAACCCAAAAAGAGCACACTTTATGTTGGAAGTTGTGCGAAACTGGCTCCTAGATATTGTGGTCCTTTTGAAGTATTAGAAAGGGTGGGACCAGTGGCTTACAAGCTGGCCTTACCACCCCATGTTAGAGTTCATGATGTGTTTCATGTTTCGTTATTAAAAAGATATGTGCATGATGCTTCTCACATAGTTGATTGGAATGTTGTACAGGTGGAACCAGAAGGGGAGTTTCTGCCAGAACCGCTTCAAGTATTGGAGCGGGAAGAAATTGAATTGAGAAACAGAACAATAGCCAGAGTAAAAGTGCAGTGGAAGCACTTTACTGCTGAAGAAGCTACCTGGGAAAGAGAAGCTGAAATGATGGAAAGATATCCATTTTTGTTTGAAAAATGAACTCTAGTAGTTAAATAACAACACCGAGGATGGTGTTTATTTTCAGAGGGGGAATATGTAACACCCCCAATTTATGTGTTGGAATTTCAAAGTTAGACATTTGAACTTAAATCCTAAGGGGAGTGGACCACAAAGGATAAATATTTTGTGAATGTAATTTAATATTTTAGTTGAGGAAATGAATAAAATACTGGTGTACATATTGACCAAAAATGAGATTATGAGATCACTTGCTAAATCCATGAGGATGGATAAGGCAACTATTCCCCACAATCCTTCAAAAAACCTTGAAAGGAATTATTTCTAATTTAGATTTTTGAGGAAGAATCTAAATTTCCCCAATGATGAGGAAAGTAGTTGGGAAGAGGTAAAAAGCTAGAAAAGCTGAGGAAAAGCATAAAACAGCTTTAAAGAATACCAAAAATGGGAAGCCTAGGCAAACAGGAAGAAAAGCATCTTGATATTCTGGACGCAGAATTAGAAACAGGCTTTGGAGAAAATTAGCTTAAATAAGCTGCTCTTGTACAGATTAGGGGTTGATCTATTCAAGGGGGATGATCTCAGCTCGGGGGTGAGTTCTGGGAGACAAAAGGACTCTAAGGTTGGGAGGTTGGTCAATCTCAATAGTGGTATGTCTCTAAATTTAACTATGTTTTTACTTCTTAAGGTATGAATTGGCTACATATAATTGATGAAATTGCATACTAGACTTATGAAT
This sequence comes from Pinus albicaulis, assembly GCA_034641835.2. Taxonomy (NCBI): domain Eukaryota; kingdom Viridiplantae; phylum Streptophyta; class Pinopsida; order Pinales; family Pinaceae; genus Pinus; species Pinus albicaulis. The sequence goes on along the minus strand of CM076575.1, from coordinate 1,636,818,914 downwards.
GCTACCTTAGACCTATTTATTTATATTTGACCATAAGAGGTAGAATTAGAGTTTATGTTGCATCAAAAGGAGAAATCTAGGTACATATTTTATGTAGTAATATTCCACACATTTAATAGAACTCTGTATGGTTGTGGGAATCACATCTCGGGAAAGAAATTATCAGAATTTTTAAACCATAACTTGTTCAAATCTGAGAATACATATTTTCCCAAGATGATCTATATTCTAACTTTAATCTGCTTCTGCAATTTAAAATAAAAGAAGGTTCATTAAAACTAGATGCACCAGACTCTCATTTATTAAAATCTGAACATAAGACAAATTACATTGTATTTGGTTCTGAAATCAAAATTTCAAGAGTCAAACATATTATCATAGTTCATAATGGATGCAATAAGAATGAACTCTGCTAGCCAAATAATAGAAGAAATTTATGTGTGAGTGCTGGAAAAGAACTATATAAATGCAAGATCTCCATGTTGACCAAGTGACAAAACAGAGAGACAAGGACTGAAACTATAGTTGAGAAATTATTAAATGTTGAAATAGATTTGCAACTGTATTTCATATTTCACTTACACAGAACTCCATCACGGATTTCTGTTGAAGTCATGATACACTTATCTATATCCATACCTCGAAGGGAAACATCGAGGGATTTAATAATGTTGACTAATATAACAGAGTAAACATTAGAATCAACATTTAACATAAAAGTTGCTACTGGTAAAAACGTCATATGACTAGAAATCGTAACGAGATAATAACCAGAGTTTTATATATGTCATGTTCGCATTAAACACTAAAAGATACGGATTGGTGTAGCCAACCAAACACAGTAAGAAATCTTCAATTCGAAAACCATTACACATTGCAGGAATACATTTTACATCAGTGATAGAAATTAAAATTCTACGCATGATAGAGTACTCATCTATATTATACGAGGTATGTGCCTACCATATCAAGAATTGTAATAACTGGCCCTTTTGTTAATTTAATAACCAAAGTTATATATGGTCGCTTTGAGAGAACGATGGCATGTAACAGAGGCATATATGGATAAAACCAAGAATCCAATAATTAATACTGAATAGTAATGATAGAGTTCGTATAACAAAAGAAACAAAACCATAAACCCAGCGCTAGCACAGATCTAGTTTTAAAAAGAAATTTTGAGAAGTAAGCCGGAAATTCTTATCGCCCACATGGCTAAATCCCGCTCAGTTCGAGCGTCTGACAGTCTAGGATGTTGCGTATGCACCATTTACAAAAAAAGGGTAACTCCCTTTGGGAGATAAAATTTTCACCCAGGACTAGATATATATATGAAAAATAAACAATACAAGATATATAAATGTTCCTCAGGAACCACTACTTCGCCAGTAGCCGAAAGGCTCACGCGTACCGCCCTGAAAAAGATATGGAGAGTAGATACCATTAGTGAATAGAGGAACGATGAGGTTTAATTCATATTGACGCCGAAGAATATCAACCATACCTGCGAGTAAAAGAGCACATTATGTGTATTAGCCGAAGAAACCAAAAATGTCCACAATGAAATTCGAACCCAGACCTGAGAAATGTACATAGAATAAGACGTAACTCTAAATAAGAACTTAAAACTTTACCTGGGAAATGCGAGGATCCGAGAGGAGACGCCTGCATGGGAGATGCCTAGAAGATTTAGGCGCAGATCAGGTGAATATATTAAACCCAAAATTTTAAATGAAAACGCAGAAAGGAGGAACGGAGATCACAGCGTCGAGACAGTCTTACCTGGTAGAAATTTCGACGTCCTGAACACACATTTGCAAGGAAAATGTCCTCGAGGATCACCGAACTCCTTAATATCTTGTCAAACGCAACGTTTATCAAACTACAGGAGAAGTCCTGGAAAAATGATAACCGAGGACGTAAAGTCCTAACCATAGCAACGTTGATCTGGAATGAAACATGGGGAGAAGGATTAGAGTATAGAAAATCATCGGGAATGAAACCCTAAATTAAAACGAGACCACCCTGTGTAAATGACAGCATGCATAATAAACCACGAAATGATCATAAAAAACGATACCGTGAGCTTACCTCTGTGCATCGACAAGAGGAGAATAGCCATCGGCAGGATAAAGCCTGTACGCCTGAAAGCCCAGCAGAGCCACCATCGCTATGGCTAGCTGGAAGAATGGAGAAAGTGACCGGAAAGCGAAACTCGGTTACGGCTCTATCTTTATAATAAACATACCGAAAACCCTAAAACGATCAATCCATACAGGTGGCTCAAATCCGACGGTTTAACCATGGATCAACGCCTGAATTGAATGTTGCATTGGGGTCGGGGCTCAATAAGAGCTCAATGTACCCAGGACCTGAAATGTATTAACTACACAGGCTGTTCCGTAACCCAGAAGCCATAAACCAAATTGGAATCATAGATTTCCAAAGATATGCATACATATAACAATTAAATTGATGTCGACGTCTTACTGAACCGAGAGTTGCAAGAGCAGTAAAAATCTCATATGCAAGGTCTGAATTATATATATATCTTCGGTATACACGCGGTTAATAAAATCAAATCATATGCATATGAACGCTGCGACTACGGCTGGGTAGAGCCGGTGGGTCATAAAGTATAGCCTACATGTCAACACTCGAGATTTGATGGAGGACACTACGTTCATAACGCAATACGACCAACTCAACTCATAGTATCAATAAACAAACAAATAAATTATATCAACGTTTTTTTTTTTTTTTTTTTTTTTTTTTTTTTTTTTTTAGATGCAGTTTAATCGGTAGCGGTGAGGTTGCAGGCAAGAGCCGGGTTCAAATCACTTGGATGCCACTATAAACCTAGGCTAGGTACAAGACACTGCAAAATTTAAATTATATCAACGTTAACAATGGTGGATTAGGTATAACTATAGGACGTAGGAGGTATCGTGAAGCTAGGGTAGTGGTAACCATAGGACATGGAAAAGATTTAAATTCGATATATATATATATATATATATGTTGAAAAGTCGTGGATATATATATATATGTTGGAAAGTCGGGGATATATATATATATATATATGTTGGAAATTCGTGGTTATATATATATGTATAATAAGCATATATATATATATATATATATATATATATATATATATATATATGAATAAAATGAAGGAAGGGTTATGGAGTTAAAAACCTTAATGGTTAGTATACTAAATAGAATTTAAAACAAGAGGTTAAGGGTCTTGACCCTAAATACCATAGGTGTTAAAGGGAATACCTATAATGTTGAATTATTCAGATGTGGAATAGACTTTAGATCATCATGATATAGAAAAAAAAAAAATTGTTGGAAACGGGAGGTGTGATAGGTAGTATGGTAAACTTGAATCAAGTTATGATTTGAGTATCAGAATAATTAAATTTATTGGATACTGTATTGAAATGAATCTATATTTGGAAATAGAGATATATTGTGTTTATATATAAAAGTAGAACAGTTATTGATTTTAATGTGTTTATTTATAAATGTAGAACAACTATTGTTTATATTGTGGAAATTATGATAAGACGATTTACTGTATTGAATTAAGGAAAGAAACAGACATCATTCAAGAAAAAAATATTGTGTAGATTCATATAATAGGACAGAAATAACCTCAACGTCGGACAGAACTATCGATTATGGGTAATGGAATAAACCCATAATGCATCGTTCTTCCTTCTTTGACTATACTCGGATAGATAATGAGGTGGTCCGGTCACCCAACCTAGAAGAATGTAGAAATCTTCTTTGGTATAGATTTATTTTATAGTTAGTGAAATAAGAAACATCTACCCAGAAAAATGTACTAAGTAGTAACTATGTAAAAATAAACTAGTCATCAGAGAATGAACTTATCTGCTAGAGTATTCAATAATATGAGCATTACGGGAAGGAAAGAAAAACTATACAAATATATTTACGTAAACATGTCTATGGCTATAGAGCATCACCATATATTTAACAAGAAAACAATGAAAGTCATTTATATAAATATTTTCAGAGATGTGTAACATAAGCGTAGCAGCTGGAGGCTCGGGTCATGCATTTCAATAAAATGGAGAATCTAATTATCAAATAGAACACAAAACATCGATCGAAAAATGAAGGTACGATGAATTAAACAGAGAAGCACATTTAACTTATACATGATCTGGAGTTTAAGGACACCTATCTGTATAGGTAATGCGAGAAATGCATATATTTAAGAAAATGGTTGATAAGAACCAAAGTTTGGTTAACAAATAAAAGAACTCGAATGATATTATCCACACTGTCAATAAAAACCATCCTTTCAACTGTAAACAATATAATTCTTTTATACAATAAAAAATCATATAACCCAGAATGATGAAGTTCTGGTATTAACAATAGCAAATGAAATATCCGTGTCTTTTAAAATAAATACCCAGATTAACATCTAAAGGTTTTCGCGAGAGTGAAAGACAGAACGGTTTATGATCAGAGTTATTCAAAAACATGCTCGATAGATGAGTTGATAAACTAAACTCGTGAAGAACATTGCATTCTTGTGAAATCCTTAAGAGAATACCTGGAAAGAGTCATATGAGATAACTCAGAAATGGAGAATAACCATTGTGTAACTAAAGCGGCACATTGCAAAAGAAAAACCTTCTTAGTTAAGGAACCCACTTGCAAGTAAAGGAAACCATAAAAATCTATAGAGTAATTCTGAATTCAAGAATTACATTGCAGAAGAAAATTGAAAACATTAGAAAGCTCTTAGAACTTAATTACCTGTAAGTCATGGACTTCACAAATCATCCAAAAACGAAGAGTTGGAAATGACAAACCAATTATAAGTTTTCAAATTCATTGATGGTAACTGCATTTAAATACAAGTAAGGTAAACCAAAGACTGACGCAAGAAATTGGTGATTACTTGGACTGTGGAAAAGGAGGCCTTCTTGAATAGCGTCGAGGACCAAATAGCAACAAGGAAGCGAAGCTCTAGTTAGAGGACGGAGGTTGTGGTGTCAAGACTCCATTAGTCATACTCTAAGAGCCTTCCTTTATTGTAAACCAAGATGGGTTCGCCATTGGAATTATCTTCTACAGTGAAGGGAATACTAAACATAGTCAGAGCACAAAATTTCATGATCATTACGGAAACATTCCCTATAGAATTAGAGGGACAAACCGGAGAATCGAGAGCTGAGAGAAATGAGAGGCTAACTAGGGTTTGGTGAGGATAAACATGCATTTAGCGCCAGAAGGAATTGACCGTGGGTCTCCTAGAGGACGGATAGTGAGCATGAGGGAAAGTGGCCTTGGATCCCGCATCGGATCTACGGCCAATCGCCCGGCTGTCGAAGGGACTACACGGTAGAGCCGAGAGCATTGAATTTTGTAGTGCGTGCCAGCTCTTAACCCGTATAGTTCACAATCCATGAAAGTCCTTTCATAAATGCAGAGTTATGACATGTGATTACATTAATCAAAACCATAAGGTCTAAAGGTAGGAGAATCAATTGCGAATGCAAGACCTTTGAAGTTAACAATATATATATATATATATATATATATATATATATATATATCAAAAGAGACATTGGATTATGTTTTCCAAAAACATATAACTGTAAAATGTGATAAATACAACAGTGGTGAGTTGGGATAATTCATTGCATTAACTATTATATAGAAACATTAATAGTTATGGTAAAAATCTCTAGTGAAGTACATTGGATAAGTAAAAGAATTAGTTATAATTGAGAAGTATTTTTTTTATTTTGTATGAGTGTTACAGTACTTTGTTCATGAAGTACTATCTACATTTATTTTTCCATGAACTAATTTCTCTTTATATACATTTATTCTTCTTTAATAATTTCTTTTTTACTTTGACTCATATATATGTCTGTGAAATTAGTTAACATGGAAATTCAAGTATCTATTCAAGGTATGCATTTATCTTACCCATACTAGAAAAAAAGAATATAAGATTTTTTTTGCTGGCGCTTAAATATTTATTTGTTATTAATATTTATTTTTTAATTATTACATGTCAACTATATGTTGAGTATGGGAGGAATTTCACATCTAAAAATTTAATATCAATATTATTTAAAAAAAACACTTGTAAGCTTGAGTAGTGAAACAATTAAACATCTCTTTCATCCCAAAATGTAGAAAGAATTATGGATGAGAATAGAAATTTTTTGCTATCAATTACTTTATTTCGATATGGGTTATATCAAGTGGTTGGGAAGAATGGTTGGTATCTCTCCCATGTTCAATTCCCTTGGATTGACATAATGATAAGAAATATTTTTATAGAGGTTATGTCCCTATCCCTCAATAAAGTTGATATATACGTGTGTGTGTGTGTAAGTTATAATAAAATATTCCAATATTCATATAAAGTAACATAATTTAATATCAATTTCATATATAGATAGATAAAATAACTAAAAATAAAACAATTATTATATTTTTACCTTTAAATTTAAGAGAGATGTGTAATTCTTTCTTTATATAAAATATTTAAATGCAAGACTTAAATAAATATTTGAATGTCCATCTTAACTAATATATCTCAATATCAACTTCATATATATTTATATAAGAATAAATTGAAAATAAAATTAAAATAAAGTAAGTAACATAATTTTATATCAATTTCATATATAGATAGATAAAATAACTATAAAAAAAAATCTTATATTTTTACCTTTAAATTTAAGAGATGTGTCTAATTCTTTCATTATATAAAATATTTAAATGAAAGTCTTAAATAAACATTTCAATTTCCATCTTAACTAATATATCTAAATATCAACTTCATATATATTTATATAGGAATAAATTGAAAAACAATTTATGATAAAGTAATCTTTATCATAAACTAGCACATATCCATTTTAAATCTAGATCTACCTAAGTTCCTAGAAGATCAAATTCTTCAAGATGCAGATTTCTTTTTGAGTGCAAAACTTGAGGAAATGTTTGTGATTCCTCTAAGCACTTGATAGATCTGGAATTAAGATAAAAGTATGCTAGTTATTAATAATATTATTATATTTGTTACTCTGTAAGGCATTTTTATTTGAAAACAACTTCCCTACTCCGTAAGGCATTTCTTAATATATAAAAAATTAAATTAATAATAAAATTTTGTAGAATATGTGATTTTTTTTTTTTTTTTCCAAATTAGACATAATTTATCTTCAGAAATAATGATGAATGTTCATAATTATAATTTCTTAAATAACACTAAATTTTCCTTTAATTACTTAATTATAATAGTTTGTAACTACATAACGATTTGTAACTACATACATACTCTTTTTTATTTTTTTTGTTAATGAATATCAAATTTCTTCCCTTTAAAAAAAACCTATATACATATCTTTAATTACGTAATTGTATCTAAAAAATATTACATGTTTTTTACTCTATAATCATAAACAATTTTCATATTATATGATTTCAAACTTTCTCAACTTTTCATTTGAAACAATATTTTTTACTAAATAATTTTAGTTTTTATAAAAATTTTATTTTTCAATTCCAAACTAAATTTACAAAAGAAAAAACTCAGTGATTCCTTACTGAAAATTATAGTTTTACAAAATTGACACTATGTTATTAACAATAGAGTAAGTTGAGACAACCCTAAGGGGTTTTTTGTCCAAGTTTTATCATAACATTTCCATCCATCCAATATATACTATAGAGTCTTCTGAATAGAGAGTATATTCTAGTTTATTACCTGATCCACAATCAAAGAAAATGGCTAGGTATTTCACATGTTATTAAGCTACATGCAAATTTACAGTCTTGTATACAATATCAAGAAAGCTATGCCCAATATCCAACACCGTAAAGAAAGACATGTTCACCAATTCAACAGTTTCTTCCTAATATCTCTTAGTGCTAGAGTTTTTTTCTCAATAAACTTGTTTTTACTAGTCTTGAACTCATGAAAGCATCTTTGTTGCATATAGGAGCATTTATCTCTCATAATAAATGCCCAATATCCAACACCGTAAAGCAAGACATGTTCACCAATTCAACAGTTTCTTCCGAATATCTGTTAGTGCTAGAGTTTTTTTCTCAATAAACTTGCTTTTACTGGTCTTGAACTCATGAAAGCATCTTTTTTGCATATAGGAGCATTTATCTCTCATAAGAAAAGTGTGATACTGTGTTATAATTTTCTCTACAAATATGTTGGAGTTGTTTTCTCAATAAACTTGGTTTTTCTACTCTTGTGGGAGCATTTAGCTCTCATAAGAAAAGTGTGATACTTTGTTATAATTTTCTCTGAAAATGTGTTGGATTTGTTTTCTCAATAAACTTGTTTTTTCTTCTCTTAACTGATGAAATCCATAGTTGTTTCATATAGGAGCATTTAGATCTGATAAGAAAAGTGTGATATTGTGTTATAATTTTCTTTACAAATATGTTGGAATTTTTTTTTGCAATAAACTTGTTTTTACTACTCTTAAGTGATGAAATCCATCGTTGTTGCATATAGGATCATTTAGCTCTGATAAGAAAAGTGTGATACTCTTTTATAATTTTCTCTACAAAGGTGATGGAAAGTGTGCCATGAATGTTGGAAATTTCATGGTTAATGTAATATAAGCTAAATACAGATTCATTTCTTCTAGACAAGATCAAGAAAGCTATGCTAAGTGGCCAACACCAGAGAATAAGACATGTTCCCCAATTCCATTCATTTCTTCTACACAAGATCAAGAAAGCTATGCTGAGTAGCCAACACCACAGAATAAGACATGTTCCCCAATTCCATTCATTTCTTCTAGACAAGATCAAGAAAGCTACGCTGAGTAGCCAACACCGTAGAACAAGACATGTTCGCCAATTCCATAAATTCTATCGAATAGTGTTGGATTTGTAAATTCTATCGAATAGTGTTGGATTTGTTTTCTTAATAGCCTTATTTTTACTGCTCTTGAAGTGATGAAAGCCACCTCTCCATACATTTTTTACTATCTTCACAAAGAACCAAAGAAACCAACTTCATATCAGCTATCTTGAAAAAAACAACAACATGGCAGAGACCAGCGAGAGACTTCACTTGTTTTATTTGGACTTGTTGAAAGCTGGCACAAATTATTATGTAACAATTGTACCAAGAAAACAACTCCCCTAGCTGCCACTCTGCCCATGTCTGAGACATTGGATTGAAAATGTTAGACGATTGAAATGTTTTAGGCCGTTAGATCCACAAGTGAATAGTTTAATATATGTTTTTTATAATGTTAGTTTTTTTCTTTTTAATAAGTATTTTTGTGTCACCATGCTCTCGAACAAAGTATGATAGAAATGTTGTAAAGTCATGTTTAACATTTTGACTATGTTAAATTACACAAAAATAAAAATAAAGTAAATTAAATAAAGAGATTGCCATAATGTAATGAACATTTTAACAAGGTTAAAATACAATAAAATATAAAAACAGTCCATGGTATTGACCCATGGTATTCATGTGGAATGTATTTTATTTAAAGGGGGAAATGAATATGACCTAGAGAATTGATCCATCTCATAAATAATATAGATCTAAACTAATTATTGAATAAAATATTTTTTAAATGTTTATAACCATTATTCTTTAAAAAATTTACTTAATAAAATGCATCTAAATTTTCATACATCCAAATATACATAATTTCTCTTGTTCTATATTATTTTTGTTACAACTATTTTATTATTCCATAAATATATGGTTATTTTTTGTTATATATTATTTATGTTACATATGTTTTATTATTCATCAGTAGAGTTTCTTAATAAATAAAAAATTAAATTAATAATGAAATTTTGTAGAATATGTGATTTTTTTTTAATTTCCAAATTAGACATAATTTATCTTAAGCAATAATGATGAATTTTCATAATTTTAATTTCTTAAATAACACTAAATTTTCCTTTAATTACTTAATTATAATATTTTGTAACTACATACATACTCTTTTTTATTTTATTTTTTGTTAATGAATATCATATATCTTCCCTTCAAAAAAAAATATACACATCTTTAATTACCTAAATGTATCTAAAAAAATCTTGCATGTTTTTTACTTTATAATCATAAACAATTTTCAGATTATATGATTTCAAACTTGCTCAAATTTTTATTTTGAAACAATGTTTTTCACTAAATAATTTTAGCTTTTGTAATTTTTTAATTTTTCAATTCCAAACAAAACTTACAAAAGAAATAACCTACTCAGTCCTTATTGAAAATTATAGTTTTACAAAATTGACACAATGTGATTAACAATAGAGTAAGTTGAGACAACCCTAAGGGTTTTTTTGTCCATGTTTTATCATAACCTTTCCATCCATCCAATATATATTGTAGAGTCTTATGAATATGGAGTATATTATAGTTTATAACATGATCCACATTCAAAGAAAATGGCTAGGGATTTAATAGTTTATAACTTGATCCACAATCAAAGAAAATGACTAAGGATGTCACAAGTTATCATTCTCATGGTGATGGATTGATGTTCTCAGTTAAAATGGATCCTATTAGATGCATGGTGGCCATAGACACTAAAAAATTCAAAATAGATATGTATTATGACATCCATATTATCTACAAACTATACAAATTTTCTATTTTATACAATTTCTAACAATAACCTCTCAATTTACTCTCTAATTATTGAAACCCCCACCCATGTTGGGGAGATCACATTGTAAAATCAAATGTTCTTGTGTAAAATAATAATAAAATATAAAAACAACCCATGGTATTCATGTGAAATGTAGTTTATTTAAAGGGGGAAATTAAGTTGGTCTAGATAAATCTTAACTCTCTACCAAGAGCCAAGAGGGGATCAAATGTCTTGATATAATAACCTCGTACAGAGTGAAAAGAGAATTGATCCCTCTTATAAATAATATAGATATAAACTAATTATTTAATAAAATTATCTTTAAATGTTTATAATCATTATTCTTTTAAAATTTTACTTAATAAAGTGTATCTAAATTTTCATACATTCAAAGATAAATACTTTTTATTATTCTATATTATTTTTGTTACAACTATTTTATTATTCCAAAAATACATGGTTTTCTTACTATATATTATTTATGTTAGAATTTTTTTGTTATTCATGAGTAGTATTTCTTAATATATAGAATATTAAATTAATACTGGAAATTTTTAAAATATGTGATCTTTTTAAAATTTTCAAATTATTTCACACGACATGATTTATCTTGAGTAATAATTATGAATGATCATAATTATCATTTCTTAAATCACACTAAATTTAATTTTAATTACTTAATTGTAATATTTTGTAACTACATACATTTTTTTGTTAATGAATATCAAATTTCTTCCATTTAAAAATATATATATACATATCTTTAATTACCTGATTTTATCTCAAAAATATTAAATGTTTTTTACTTTATAATCATAAACAAATTTCATATTATATGATGTCAAACTTACTCAAATTTATAGTCTGAAATTTAAAACAGAGTTTTTCACTACATAATTTTCATAAACAAAATAGACAATGAGAAAGTCAATATTATGGTATAATAATTGATTTTTGAATCATTGTGACAAACAAAACATCACATTAGCTCATATAATATATCAAATTCTATAAGGATCTGAGATGATAACAAAGATTTGAATAATGATAACTAGGTGACAACCAAAACTAAGTTGTAGCAAGAAGGAAAAAATCACAACAACTCACATAATATATCCAAGGTTGCAATGAACCACATACATAGTGATTGACCTCATGGGAATTTTAGTGCACATAGAACACCACCCTAAAAATTATATACTCTTGATCAAATTAGAATAACCTAAGATGTCTAGATTGGATGATGAGGTGGGGTGGTACAGTAATTGAGGATGCTTCTTAAAGGGTAAGTGAATTTAGATACTCTATCCATCCACCAAAGCTATAAAAAGTGAGACTTGTAGATTATAGTTTTAAAAAATTGACAATATGTGATTGAGAATAAGTTACAAACAGAAGTAATAAGAGGAATGTACACAAGGGCCATGGTAATTAATGTGATTCTTTGTATTATTTTTATTTAAAATAGTAATTCGTATTTCTATTTTTTTAAAGTGTTGTAAAATTTTTATTTAAAATAGTAATTTTTATTTGTATTTTTTGAAATGAATATTGTTAAATTTGTAATTGAGTAAAATGAATTAAATTGATATTCTAATTTTTAAGATATTTATTTCAAAAATTCAAAGTATGGTGAGTTTTTCTTTATTAAGATTTACTCTAGATGTGCAAAGAATGAACCTATCTCAAGTCCCAAACAAGATTATTATTTCTCTTCTTATTCGACCTTGCACCTTGAAACTCCTCTCCTCCTCCTTGCACAAATTTAAACTATGAGGCACAAGGTAGTTGTTTCATATATCAACATTTAGATATAATAAGAAAAATGTGATACCCTATTGTAATTTTATCTACAAATTTTATGGAAAGTGTGCCCTAAATGCTGAAAATTTCATGGTTAATGTAGTATAAGCTAGTATACAATATCAAGAAAGCTATGCCCAATATCCAACACCGTAGAGCAAGACACGTTCAGTAATTCAACAGTTGCTTCTGAATATCTCTCAGTGCTAGATTTGTTTTCTCAATAAACTTTTTTGTACTGCTCTTGAGCTGATGAAAACCATAGTTTTTGCATATAGGAGTATTTAGCTCTGATAAGAAAAGTGTGATATTGTGTTATAATTTTCTCCACAAATGTGTTGTATTTTTTTCTCAATAGACTTTTTTTGTGGTTTTAACGGATGAAATCCATGGTTGTTTCATATAGCAGCATTTAGCTCTGATAAGAAAAGTGTGATATTGTGTTATAGTTTTCTCTACAAATGTGTTGGAGTTTTTTTCACAATAAACCTTCTTCTACTGCTCTTAAGTGATGAAATCCATTTTTGTTTCATATAGGATCATTTAGCTTTGATAAGAAAATTGTGATACTCTTTTATAATTTTCTCTCCAAATGTGATGGAAAGAGTGCCATAAATGTTGAAAATTTCATGGTTAATGTAATATAAGCTAAATATAAATTCATTTCTTCTACACAAGATCAAGAAAGGTATGCTGAGTAGCCAACACCACAGAACAATACATGTTCGACAATTCCATAAATGCTACCGAATCTCTCTCGGTGTTGGAGTTGTTTTCTTAATAGCCTTATTTTTAGTGATCTTGAAGTGATGAAAGCCACACCTTCATACATTTTTTACTATATTCACAAATAACAAAAGAAACCAACTTCATATCAATGATACTAAAAAAAAACAAGAACATGGCGGATACCACGAAGAGACTTCACTTGTTTTATTTGGACTTGTTGTATTGAAAAAAACAAGAACATGGCAGACACCAGGGAGAGACTTCATTTGTTTTATTTGGACTTGGAACATGGCAGACACCAGGGAGAGACTTCACTTGTTTTATTTGGACTTGTTGCAAGCTGAAATTTACTACTATACAAGTTGTGCATCAAATTATTATGTAACAATTGTGGAAAGAAGTTTCTAAATTATTTCTCTTCAACTATATATTATCACTTTAGTATGTTTTCAATCAAGAAGAGGTTTTGGAATTTAAGAATTGTATCTTTCTGGTTGATAACTCTTATCATCAATATCTTTGAAACCTCCATGATGTGTTTCCATGGAAGAAAAATTTTCCTTTCATTCCTTCATGATGGATCCTTATCTACAACATCTTATTTCTTATATGCTACTCTTTCAGATGCTATTGCCTTACCACGTTTCTTTTGCAACATGTGGCACAATTGCTAGTTATATAAATTTCTCATATCTATCTCTAAAAATATTCTTATTTTTAATTTTATTAAAATCTAGATGATAAATATACTTAAATATATATGCTACATTTTTCTTTGACATATGGACACCTAAATATTTGAAATAAGGTTTATATGTATAACCAAAAAAAATAATTGTGAAAGTCATAAATAAAATATCCCAATGTCCAAAAAAAAATGTTTTAGTGTAATTCATAAATAAAATATTCCAATATCCATACAAAGTAACATAATTTTATATAAATTTCATATATAGATAGATAAAGTGACTAAAAATAAAATAATTCTTATATTTTTACCTTTATATTTAAGAGAGGTGTGTAATTCTTTCACTACATAAAATATTTAAATGCAATTCTTAAATAAATATTTAAATGTCCATCTTAACTAATATATCTCAATATCAACTTCATATATATTAATATATATTTATATATGAATAAATTGAAAATAAAATAAAATTAAATTGAGTAACATAATTTTATATCAATTTCATATATAGATCGATAAACAATTCTTATATTTTTACCTTTAAATTTAAGAGAGGTGTCCAATTCTTTCATTATATAAAATATTTAAATACAAGCCTTAAATAAATATTTGAATGTCCATATTAACAAATATATCTGAATATCAATTTCATATATATTTGTATATTGAATAAATTGAAAATAAAAAAAACAAAGTAATCTTGATCTTAAATTAGCACATATCCATTTTAAATCTAGATCTACCTAAGTGCCTAGAAGATCAAATCTTTCAAGACACACATAAATTTTTGAGTTCAAAACTTCTGTAAATGTTTGTGACTCCTCTAAACACTTGGTAGATATGGAATTAAGATAAAGACATGTTGGTTGTTAATAATATTATTATATTTATATAAATTTCTCATATCTATCTCTAAAAATATTCTTATTTTTAATTTTATTAAAATCTAGTTGATACATATACTTACATATATATGCTACATTTTTCTTTGACATGTTTTATAATTGTGTTTATTTAATGTTAATTTGAAAATCATATCATTGATGATATTGATAAATAACTAAATATCTAAGTTAGGAAATATATATATATATATATATATCATTTTTTTATTTAAAAATACTTTTATTTTTAATTATATAGTTATTAATTAAATATATTATATTTTTATATGTTTATCAATTATATGTTATGAAATATCATGGTTATCCACTTCTTATTTTTATTTAAATTTATTTTAATGTGATATGTATATTATGATTTTTTATTTGAAAAGTTATTTGTAATTTTATTAATAAAAACAAATTATAATAAAACAAATTAAATTTGGTAAAACCAACCTAGAAAATGCTCACAACAATAAATTTGTGGACATGTAACATTTAATGACGCTTTCCTTAATTTTATTTGTACATTTTACTTAAGGGTATGATAGAGGTGCAAATCTATTTTAGAGTGGAAGATTCTAAAAAAAAAACATTACAACCCTCTCATTATAGATTCCAATGAATGTGTAGTGGTTCTCTCTTCCTATATATATATATATATATATATATATATATATATATATATATATATATATATATATATATATATGTTTAAATTGATTTCTTAAATTATATATAAGATATACTATTTTTTCAATTATTTTTTTTTCTCTTTACATTAAATATTTTATTATATAAAATATTGTTTTTTTCTCACATTTTATTTTTAACTAAACATGTATATTCATTTTTTTAATTTTTATTATAGTTTTAATTTTTTTGTTTAGATTTTTTTTTTTTTTTTGGAAAAAAACCCATGTTAACTCTATGTTGAGGATAGACCAAATTACACATAACCTTCAACAGCTCTAGAAAAAATCCTTTTTTAGTAATTATTTATAGTTTTTAATATATAATAATTAGTTATATATTTATAACTTCATACATATATATATATATATATGCTTTATTATTGGGAAACATAAGAAATATATATTTATTTACATCTCATCCTATATATTTTTATTTTTACAAAAATATGTTTTCATTTATGATATTTTAAAAGTGTTAGTAATGTGAATTAAACAAATATATATAAATATACTGTAACACCCCCAATTTCAGTGTTGAGTTTGAAAAATTAGACATGTGAACTTTAAATCCTAAGGGGAGTGGACCCCAGAGGATAAGTATGGTGTGAATGTATTTGAATATTTAATTTGAGGAAATAAATAAAATGATTGTGCATTTTGACCAAGATGAGAACTACAGATCACTTGCCAAATCCATGAGGATGGATAAGGCAAAAAATCCCCACAATCTTTCAAAAATCCTTGAAAGATATTAATTTAGATTTGAGGAGGAATCTAAATTTCCCCAATGAAGAGGAAAGTAGTTGGGAAGAGGTGAGAAAAGCTGGAAAAGCTGAGGAAAAGCATAAAAAAACTTTAAAGAGTCCCAAAATGGGAAGCCTAGGCTAAACAGGAAAGAAAGCATCCTTCTATTCTGGACGCAGAATTAGAAACATGCTTTGGGGAAATATGAGCTTAAATAAGCTGCTCCAAAACAGATCAGGGGTTGATCTGTGATGGAGGTGATCTCAGCTCGGGGGTGAGTTCTGGGAGACAAAGAGGACTCTAAGGTTGGGAGGTTGGTCATTTGCAATTGTGGTATGTTCTGAAATTCTGATATTTTGTTTTATGATAGTATGAATTGGCTACATATAAAAACAAATTTAATGGTATGATTGATTTTAGTACTACATTTACCAGGGTCCATCCTAAGGCTTTCACCTTCCAGATTCTGGTTAGTTGTAGACCATAAATCCATAGAGTAGAAACTCCAGAAACTCTAAACCAAGGTCGGTTTAAATCTGCAGTTACCTAGTCTCCACAGATAATTAAATATTTTCTGAGTTCAGGTAGATATAAGGTGATATTATATGCTCATAAGTATATTAGAAAAAAATATTGTAGCAGAACTGAGGTAAAGAAAGTAAAGACATTTGAAGATGGAATTCGAAATTCTTCTAGATAAAGATGTACTTCTACTCTATAGGAGTATTATAGCATTCATAGCAATTATAGGGTATATTGCATTTTAAATTCACCTCTAACCTTTGAAATAAATATTATGGTAATGAATTTAATCTATGCTGAATGTACACCATCACATGAAATATCGAATACATGTATATGCATTTAATCAAAATATATATATATTAATAAGGATCAAGAATTAATACAAATAGGTCCCTTTAACATCGACAAAAAAAAAGAGTTATACATATATATGAACCACCTATGTCAAAAAAAAAAGGGATATAAACACGAAGCATATATATAAGAACCATATATGTCAAAAAGGAGACATAAATACGAGTCGGTTATGTTAAAATAAAATATATATATATGATCCCTACAGCGATTGGAGCAAACGAATAGTCAAACAACATTAATGTTTGTAGATTATCACAGTTACAACATAAGTGCCGAGAGCTAAACCATAGCTCGTCTGAATATTGCTCGCAATACATACATATATGAATAAAACAGGAAAATAATAACTAAAGTTAATATCGTTTTCAGAGAAAATGTTAGATGAAAAGATTGATATACGAATCATATAGGGTTCTATTGTGTTATGGTCAAATTATATTTATGATGAAGACGCATACCGTAGATCAAACAAACGTCATAGATCAAACAAACGTCATTCTCTGTCAAGCAAACATAAACGAGGCCGCGGCATTTTCGAGTCCTTTTATCCATTAGATGGACCGAAACCAAACTATGAAATAACGCATCCGCAGTAATGGTCGACGACATGATTACTTGCGGTGTTGGAGCTTCATGCAACCTATTTAAATGATTTTTAGATGTCAGAAGTATTATTATAAACCTCCCAAAGCCAGCGTGACAGGACCTACGCTCGGGAGGTATGTTATCATCATTAAAACAATAGAAATAAAGGCGTTGAACTTTCGTCAAGGGAGGTGGACGACCGATATAATAATTCGGTACCCTTTCCTCGTTTGAATCATTAATAATACCGCCAGAAAACCGAAATGGAACTTTTGACATAGTTAGAAACTGAAGAGTCAGAACGCCTTTGGTTCTTGTCTACTGAACCAGTTCAACATAAATATACAACCGTGAACCTAAAGTGAATTCGACAGATGTCTGCTGATTTCGAATGATAGTAGAATGGGGTAAACACATAACAACCAAACTGATTCACGACTCGCTACCACCGAAAGAACGAAATTAAGGGTTTACCTGTAGGTAGAGGTTACCACCCTTGCGTCGTGCTGACGATAACCACAGTAAAATAAGAAACCCCTACGGTGTGCGAGGAAATTTGCAAGCCGGTTTTGTAGCGACGGTCAAATCTGGGTGTGGAGACACCTCAGGTCCCGCACTCAGACTTAGGAAAAAAAATAGCTTAAGATGATTCTCGGTGTATAACCATCTGAATACCTGCAAATATTTCGGCACATACACTACATATTGACTGCAGAAATGATAGATTTAGGAACCAGAACTCTCACAGGATAAATGACTAGGGTTACAATCGAGCAGAGTTGCAAAACTATGGAAGACTAAACCAAAGATTAAAACGCGCTAAAGGATCGGCTAGATCTCTATCCCAGTGAACAGACTGAGATGCAGACTCCCTGCCTGTGCAAACATACAATAGATGATTAGACACTGTATGATCAAAAAAAAAAAAAAAAACGAAGTAAGGATCTTCAAGTGTAAGGGAAGATAAAAACGCGGGGAAACAGAGAAACGTTAAACCTGACATTGGAACCCTCCAGCGATACCAAACGCACTCAAGATAACTTAACCTCCCTGCATGAAGAAGCCGAGGGAAATAGAAATCAGATCTGGGTACGCTAGCAACAACAGACAAGGGAGTGTTGAAGGGCTACGACTCGGTATCCACCAAAACAAGATAGGAAGGATCTGGCAAATAGATCGACTGAAGGGTCTCCCATTAAAAGAACACTCGAACCCTAATCCCACTGTCCCATAACCTCAGGAAATCCTGAGGTCGATTGAGAAACCCCATCTACGTCGACAGGAGGGTACCAAGTGGTATCCAAGGGCGCAGAGGAGGTATGGTATCGTATGCATGTAGGTGCTGAGTTAAACCTCGAATTAACAACTGCCAGAGGCAGAACTCAGTGCACACAGTACTTGCACCAGCCGAACTGACAATTGAAATTCCACCCGTCGAATTCTTGCTGGACAAGGGTAGCTGTACGCCGCCGCTGGCTACCTTCCTCCCACGGACGAGACCTTGCTCCTGCAAACAAAAAAACCAGCAAAATATTATAACCCAACTCACACGTCAAACCTAGTTGGACCGAACACTGTGTTAGGCGGCTCATACAATCCATACACAGTACGGGTATTGCGTACTATGCAAATGAAAACAAGACGCGTGTGTGGGCCGGTTTCAAATCAAAAGCAATTATAGTGCTAAACCGTCGAACTAAATCCGGAGTTCATAGGGTTTACGCCAACGCACAGACAGTCGGCATTATGATCGGTGGTGATAGGCATAACCGTATCAGCTGGTAAGGAGGTTGCCACGTTGCGAAAAATCCTATAAAGAATGTACGTAAATAACGCATAACAAGTTATGGTTAGGGTTAGACACGTTTCCAAAAATTCCATAATTCGAACGTCGAAATTTTATGACGGTCAATCTACATGGACATATAACTGTGTCTATACATGGCGGTAATCGACCATATAGCATGTATTATATGCTCAATCGATGGTTTAATATATTATATGTTAAATTTCTGCTTGGAAGGCGACAACCGCTTTTCGTTGAAGGACATAGCTATAGGTAACAAATATATATATATATATTTCAGGCAGCGCCTTTATGTGCGCGCGCCTTCAATAGTTTTATCAAAGTTGTATAGATATATATATAGAGGTTATATATATATATATATAGGTTATGCATAGGTGTATGCAAAATTTAAAAGAACTCTATCCAATGATATATATATGGATTATATACTTATATATATATGTGTGGTCTATGGTTTTATATATATGGTATATAAGTAGCACATGTGGGATTGAAAAAATTGAATGTACATAGGGCTATAAGAGGAGGCATAGAATTTTATGTACATGGGTTTAATGTAAACATGGATAGCATTGAATGTTATTAGAAGGGAATAGTGGACCAGAGATTTTTAAGTTTAAAAGAGATACTAAAGGAGCAGAGGAAAATACAACAATAGATGGAATTAAATACCCAATTTCTGAACTTAGTATTCAGACAACTAGATAAATAACCAGGGAATCCAAGTATATATGAAAAAAAAAAAAAAAAATCCTTAAACTGGAGGTGTTACATATACTAACATTAAGATAATTTGATTGTATTATTAATGTGAGTAAAATATATGTTAATTTTTTTCAGTTATTTTAATATTTTAAATATAATTTTAAATTATGTTTAAAGATTATTTTATTACAAATTGAGTGGGCCTAATAATTAAGAGCATATGTTTTTTCTTAATAGGTTACAGGTTCAAAACCAAAGAAGGTAGAATATGTATTCTTTAGTAGATTTCGCAGTCAAATTACCGGGCTGAGGAGGTCCCTTGTCCCACAAACAAGGGAGTCTTATACACCAATTTGGACATCCCACAAATAAGGGGGTCTCATAGACCAATACTTCCTTGTCCCACAAACAAGGGGGTCTCATACACCAATTTGGACATCCCACAAACAAGGGGGTCTCATACACCAATTTGGTGTCTCACATGGTTGTGACCTTAAATAACATAATTTAGGATATTATGAATATATTAGTGTATATTTTAAGATATTGTAATGTAAATTAGTCTTTTTATACTAAGATAACATAGTTATATCCATAGGCCAATTTATTTTTTAGTATAAATTTTAGAATTTTAATTTAATTGACAATAATTATTAAGTGGATGTTAGTAGATACAAATCAAAGGTTGAGATTTATCCCAATATAGTTATGCAATTTTTCCCTTTTAATTTAATTAATTAATTTAAAAATAATCTCATATGAACAAGTGTAGTATGAATTGAGTTATGTTATTCTGGGCATTTGGTATTAATAAGTCATGGTATTGTAACAAAACATATTTACAATTAAGAATCTCCATGGTAAAGTGGGGGTAAATTTTTTATACTTATTATAGATTGATGCCTATCAATGTTTACCAACCATTTAATTTATATGGTTGTGATAGTTTTAAGTTAAGGTAAGTTAAACTTATTTAGTTAGTTTATGTGTGCTTATTTAGGATAGTTCTTGGATTGAAGATTATGATTGAAGCTGAGGTATTTAGGATTAAGGATTAGAATACATTAAATTAGTCTACTATTTAATAGGAAGTTTATTGTATACCATAGTAGATTATGTAGTCTAATATAAGGAAGTTTAGTGTAGTTTGATTAGGATAATCAACAAAATCATAGGCTACATTATGGAAAATCAAGTGATGTAGGATAACTTAGCCTACATAAATATCTAAGCTAGGTTAAGGTAGGTAGAGTAGAATAGTGTATGTAGGTTATTTTAGTAAGGTTTTAGTATGGTAAAGTTGGGTAAGATAGTTTATAGTAGAGTATATCATACTAGGTAGTCCAAATTCTTTCACCATAGAATTTTTCTTGGAAATTATTAGGAGAATATGTTTGGAATATTGTGGAGGATTCTAAGAAGACCACCTTCTAGCCTTGGGTACCACCTTCATCTCCCTTATCCCTAAGAAATCCTTCTTAGAAATACCTATTGACTTTCGTCCTATAGCTCTTTTTGAAATTATTTATAAAATCCTCTCCAAATTCATAGCTAATGGGCTGAAACCTCTTCCACCTCCCCTCATATCACATAAGAAAAGAAGATATGTAGAGGGAATACAAATGCTTGACATAGCTATCTCTATTCATGAAGACATCCACACCCTCAAATATTACAAATAGTTAGGAATGCTCATCAAGTTGGGCATGTCTAAGGCCTTGAATAAGCTTAGTTGGAAATTCATTTTTCACATGCTCAGGTATTTTTGTTTTTCTCATTCTTGGATTCATTTGATGGATCTTATTTATAAAATTTTATTCTCTATTCTAATTAATGGATCACCATCTCCCCAATTATTTCCTTCAAGAGCAAACATACAAGGAGATCTAATCTGTCCTTACCCTTTTATCCTCATGGAATAAGGATTGGGTTGCTCCATCAAGCCAGTTGTCCATGTCAAGGACCTCAAAATAATTTATATTATAAATCATGTCCCTCTCTCTACCCATAAGTAATTCATGGTTGATACTCTTCTTATGGGGAAACCCACAGTTAAGGAAGGATAAAATCTCAAATACTTTATTAATGAATTTTTGAGTGCCTATGGAACTGTCATCCAGATATTTAAATCTTGTATCTTCTTCTTCAACACCCCTCTAGCCATTTAGACTCACATCTAAATATTATTCAACATTCAAAGGATTTCCCTTTCGTCCAAATATCTTGGATCCCATCTCGTGAAAAATCCCCTTAGACTACAAGTATGTGATGAGCTTCTTCAAAAAATGGAAAAAAAATATTTCTTATTAGATCTTTAGATCTCTTAATATTGTAGGATCACTCGCCCTTTGATCAGTGTTGCAATCCATTCCCACATATCTCATTTCTTCCCTTACTTATCCTAAATAAATTATCCACAAAATAAAATATATGAGGCGATCATTCCTCTCGGAAGGAGCCAAATAGGAAAAAAATGGGCCTTCGTGTAACAACCCTTGTTAAAATTATATATAATAAAAGTTAATAAAGGAAAAAATAATAACCATTGTGATGGGAAACTTATTCCAAGATGAATGTTGGGAAAAACATCCTATTGTAAGTGTTCATTTTGGTTATTATGGCTAAGGAAATTGGAAAAGGTAATGAAAAAGGATTTGGAAATGAAAAGTGGCATTAATTGGCATTTTATTTATCAAAATTAGGAGAAC
The DNA here is from genome assembly GCA_034641835.2 of Pinus albicaulis. Classification (NCBI taxonomy): domain Eukaryota; kingdom Viridiplantae; phylum Streptophyta; class Pinopsida; order Pinales; family Pinaceae; genus Pinus; species Pinus albicaulis. The sequence goes on along the minus strand of CM076575.1, from coordinate 1,636,796,008 downwards.
AGGAAGGTGAAAGGTCACAGGTTTCATGTGAGGAGGAAAATGAAGGAAAATAATGGAAAATGAAGAAAATAGAGGCCTCATTGATAAATATACTTCTGAGGATCAGTTCGTGCCTTTTTCCAGTTCAGTTTTGGATCTCTCTCTCTATTCTCTCTCTCTCACTCTTGGTGACTTAGAGTTTTCTTGGAGCACTTAAACTTGGATCAAGAAAGGAAAATAAGGAAAAGAGGAAGAAAATATCAAGAAAGGAAGAGAAGGATCTAGTAACTACAATGCATTTACTTGCAGGTATAGATTTGCATGTGTGATTTACTTGCTATATTTGGCATGCATGGTTATGTATGAGTGTTATTGGTTCTCTTGTTGTCATTGGCATAGATTTTTCTAGGTGTGAAAATGGTCTTCAGCCTTGCCTTGTTGTTTCTATATAGCCATGGTGTGATAGGGTTCTCATGTTTTGGTGGAGCTAGATTGCAGATGGATTTGAAACTAAGTGAGGTGGATCTCTGAATCAAATAAAGCCTGTTCTAGTGATCCCTAATTCAGATTACAGATTGCAGTAAATACACTGGCCTAGTGACCCCTAAACCAGACTATGGGTTACAGTAAAGCCAGGTATTGTGTGCCTCGATGGGCCTAGAAATCCTAGACCAATGAATGGTGAGATATGAGGTAAATGCTAGAGGTGGTTTCCATTGATTAGGCACAGGAATCCTTGTCGGTGAATGGCAGGATATACGATAAAGCATGGAGGGTGGTATCTTGATCATGGCCTAGTAATCCCTCTATTGGACTATGGATTGTGATAAAGCCTAAAGACTAGGAGGCAGTAAAATTCCTCATGGTGTAAGTGGAGAAATATTATGGCATCCATGTTTATTTAGTTCTTTTTTGGTTTGTTATGAGTCCCACATTCATGCTTGGAATATGACACAGTGGTGATTGCTTGAAGAGAGATTTTTCTTAGCCAATCTATCGTCGAGTGGAATGTGGTAGTCCCACACTAGGTCGGATTTTGCATTCATTATAAAGAGTTAATTTCCCTTGGTAATTTATTTGTAAATGTACTAGTTCATATGTGGCATTTATGGTTGGTGTATCCTCATTATTTTTTTTGTTTATATGATGGTTATGAGTATGTTTTATGATAGTGATGATGTATGGCTCTCATCATGTTTTGATTTATAAATGAATGGAAAATGAATATATGGCCTAATAGATGATAATTCAGTGAATGTGATAAGGCATCAATGCTTCTTAGAGATTCTCATATAAGTACGAGACACCTATGCTTAGATCTGTTATTGTGACATGTAGAATTCATATTTGTGACATGTTTGACGAAATTCCTGTCATGGATAGTAGCGGTCTAGTCAAGTATTTTTTTAATTATTTACATTAGTGTCATTGCTTCAATGCTAATTTTCATTCCTAGAAGTTTCATGGAGTTCTGAGTAGTGTCCTGAGTCATGACCATGAAAAGGTGGCATAGAATTTAGATTCATTGGTATAGAGCTGAGAAGAAAATTTCATATTCATGTGGAAGCATTCCAATGGGAATGATGGGGGACCATAGTCACATCGAGGCCTTGGAAACGGAGCGAATCAAACTCTAGGTCAGGGAAACATTGAGTTGTATCAGGGGTTTACCACCTGAAAGGATTGGATGGCTCTTGAGGGTTCTATAGCACGTGAAAAAGGTCATATTTGGTGTGTTATGTTGGTTCCATTTCCTTTACTATACATGGGGAGTTGAATTAGATCATATTAGCCTATTGTCACATGTTTACCCTAGCAGACTGATTAACTTGGGTAAATGTGGGAGGAGGGTGTTATAGAGTGGTATCAAAGCCAGGTTCACCCCTTGGACTATATGGGAGGTGTGTTGGTTATGCATTCATGTTGGATACATATGTGCTCCTTATATTTACAGTCCATGTGCTTGTTGCTTATGCATAGTGGTGGTCATGGTTTTAGTGATGTGCCATGTGAAAGTTGATGGGGTTGTTGTGGAATGTGTCATCATGAGTGTATGATTGTTTATGCATTTTTTATGCACGTCGATGTTTGTATGATTTTATGCATACATTTATATGGTTGTAGTTTTCTTGCTTGAGGTCATGATGTGTGGTTGGCACGGTCATGCATTGATGACTAGACTAGGGTTAGGATTATATCTATATGATGTTATTATTATGTTTATATATATATATATATATAGTGCTAATTTGGTTGGTCATGTAGATCATATATCCTCCCCAAATGATACTTAGATATGTTGGTTTGTTTATGATTTGGTTTAGCTGGCATAGTATGCCTTGCAAGAAGAGATCAATATGACTAGCAAGATGGTAGACTACATAGATTCTCCATATGAATCAAATAAGAAGTGTGATGTTGGGAACTCTTGTGACTTAGCAAACACATTCAGTAGTTTTAAGGAGGAAATAAGGAAATGAAAAAAAGATAATGAAAGAATCGTGCAGGAACATGAGAAACAAACAAAATTCAATGCAGTAATTTTTCAGATTTTGTGAGAATTGTAGAGATATGGATCACTTTGGATCAGTTATGTATAGGGATGGGAGTAATGGGGCATATGATAGTATATCTCATCGGTGGAATAGGTCATATAAATATGACACAATCAGAGATGGTAGATTCTTGGATACTCCGGATAGGAGAGGTGATGGACACATGTACTATTATAATTTTGATTTTGAGAGGCACTATGATCATCATTGTTATCACACTTATAGGATTAGTGGTTGGGGATAATTTTCAGATGATTTTAAGAAATAAAATCCAACTAATTTTGATGGATAGTTAAAGCTAGAGGATGAAAAGGCATGGTTACATGGCATGAATAAGTTCTTTTAACTTCACGAGTACACAAATAATATGAAGGTAAAAATAGTTATCTGCAGCCTCAAGGGGAAATAATATATTTGGTGGGAAGATGTAAAATGGATCAAGGACATCAAGAAAAAGGAGTTTAGTTGGCATGAATTCAAAAGACTCTTAAGAAAGAATGACTTGTCAGAAAGGTACTACGACAACAAAGCTAAGGAATTCTATGAGCTTAAAATGGGATCACTGACAAATGAGGAGTATACGACCAAGTTCCTGGAAATATTGAGGTATGCATTGTATCTTAAATGTGAAAAGGCTAAAGTTCAAATATTTTTCAGTGGATTTCCATTAGCATATAGAGATCAGATTGAGTATGATGAGCCTTGTTCACTTGAGGAAGTTATTGGGAAACTGAAGCATTGTTATGCACAATCAAAACATAAGAATGAATCTCAACAAGGATGGAATGGGAGAGATAAAGGTAAAGTTAAATGTAAGTTAAAACCAAAAATACCTCATAATGAAAAAGTGAAGGAGAATGTTTCACCACATAAGAAGTTGAATACAACTAGACAAGGACATGGATCACAACAAAAGAATAGAGGGGATTTTATAGGATAGTTGGAGTGTTGGACATGTGGTAAGGAGCATCTTAGGAAGGATTATCTATAGAATCGGGGTTGTAGGCCTCATATATATAGTGCACAAGAGGAAAAAACTATTGGGGATGTTGGGAAGTGCATTCCTTGTATCTATGCAGTGTTGGATAACAGGCAGGAAGAACATCATAAAACTATCATTGAGATGGACAGTGATATTTGTGATCAAGTTATTTCTATTTTGATTCACCCTATATATATATATATATTTATGTTAACCCTAACTTTGTGGATTAGTGTTGTTTTAATAAATAAGTGCATGCAGAATCTTGGTTAGTGTAGTTTGCTACAGGTACCTAGAAGAGAGTTCATCAATGGGTAAGAGATTGTGAATTTGAATTTGATGGTATAGCTACATCAACACATCTAAATGTATTACCATTAGGTTCATATAGTATGATTTTAGGTATGGACTAGATATGTATTCAGAGGACCAAAGTGGTTTTTTATGACAAAGCCGTTGAGTTCTTAGATGACAACGAAGAATAGATAATATTACAGGAAAAGAAGAAAGAAACATCAGTTAGGATGGTGATAACCATGTAGAAAAAGAACAGTCACAGAAAAGGGTTTGTACTATTTGCAATGAAAATTTCTAGTCATAAAGGTAAGGAGGATGAGGATGTGGAGATATTGAGCATGTACTCGATATTACAATAGTTTCAAGATGTGTTTCCAGCAGATATCTCAGAGTTTCCACCTCAAAGAGAAGTTGAATTCTCACTTGATTTGGTACCAAGGAATGTACCAACATCAAATGTACCATATAGGATGAGCACTCTAGAGTTGGTAGAGCTAAAGTTGCAGTTGAAGAAAATGATTGAAAAGTGATACATTAGGCCAAGTGTATCACCATGGGGCACACCGGTATTGTTTTTGAAGAATAAGGATGGTGCCCTTAAGTTATGCATTGATTACAGACAATTCAATAAGGTGACCATCAAGAACAAGTATTCGTTGCCGAATATTGATGACTTATTTGATTAGTTGAATGAAGTAGAATTCGTTTTGAGGATTGAGTTGAGATCCAGATATCATCAGGTACACATAAAGGAAGAGGATATTTACAAGATAGGTTCACTGACCACGTATGGGCATTATGATTCTTTTATAGTTCCATTTCATTTGACTAATTCTCTAGTTACCTTTATGTGCTTGATGAATAGTGTTTTGCATCTATATATGGAAAAAAATTTACTATATTCATTTATGACATCTTGATATATTCTAAGAATCAAGAAGAACATGTCGATAATTTAGCAACGGTGTTGATATTGTTTAGATATCATCAATTGTATTCTAAGCTTAGTAAATATAGTTTCTTTCAGACATAGGTACATTACTTGGGGCATGAGGTCTCCAAGGAAGGCATATAAATGGAAAAAGAAAAGAGTTATCATGGAGTGGGAAGCTCCTAGAAACATGGATGAGGTAAGATCATTTATGGGGCTAGCATTCTATTATAGGAGGTTCATCAGGAACTTCTCCTGGATTCTGTATCCTATCACATCACTACAGAGGAAAGGTAAGAAATTTGAATGGAAATAGAAATGTGCAACAAGTTTTGGACAATTGAAACTGTTGTTGAAAAATGCTCCAGTGTTAAATATTGCAAATTTGTAATATTCCCATTTAGCACACAGCGAAATGGAATATTAAATTTTGTTTTTATCACCTAGCAACTAAATAAATGGGTAAGGAAGCCCATGCATATTAAAAACATGAATAAAGTCCCTCATAATGTGAAAGGGGATAGTCATAAGAGTTGGATTTCACACCCTTACGTGTGAAAGAGGACATTTGCATGGAGACAAGGTCAAGTTTGACCAAGTCAATAGCATTGGGATAGGAGGTGGAGAACACTTTGAGAGACAACGCAGTATGAATGGGAAGAGGGTTATTTGGTGAAGGAAACCCTAATGAGTGGGACCCATGGAGAGAAGGCTTTCACTTGTTTAAAAGGAGGGCAAGGCAACCATTGTTATTCATGATTTAGACTATTGATTTCATTGTCTATTTAGACTTTGTGCATTCTCCTACTGTTTAGTAGAGTTGCAGTGCTGCTTAGCACAAGGTTTTTCTGTTTAGGAATTCCTCCTCCTTTCAAGAGAGGCCTCTTGAAGGAGCTTGTACTTCCATTTCTCCACACTCAGGCTTCAGGCCAAGCATCCTCCTTCAGCTACAGCACAATTTCTGTTTAGAGCTGAGTTGTGTTGCAGGGTGTTGCAGTGGAGGTTCCTCAACACCACTTCTTGGGCTTATCTTTCAGAGGAGGGAGATTCATTTCCTTTGGGTGATCAGTTTGGAAGCACTTGGAGCATATTGCAGATCTTGGCACTTTTCCAACACTTTCTCTTACACCTACAACGCAGTATCCCTCAATGACTGCGTTATTTTCAGTTGGTATTTGTAGTGAGATATTGCAGTGATTGTAGGCAGGTGAGATATTCAGTGTTAGGATCAACCTTTCACTTGAAATATCCATTGGAGAAGATCTATTTATCTGATGCAGCATCTTCAGCCATCTCCATCCATTTCTATTTCTTTAGCTGCAGCTGCTACCCTGCAACTCCGACATTTTGCGGTTTTTCATATCTCAGTCAATCCTTCCAGGATTGTCTTGAGATAGTTTTTGGGAGCATATATCTTCACTCCCAATGTTGTATGATCCATCTATATGCAGATGTATGATATTTCACATTTCCATGTACTAGTGTACCTTCTATGACTGCGCAGTATGTGTTCATGAGCATTTTGCAATAGAGAAGCATTCCATGTTTTTCACATGTATTCATGAGAGGCTTGTTTGCCTTGATCATTTGAGCTTTATTGTACATGTTTGATGCTGATTCACATAATAAAATGGCTCCATGATTTCCATACATTTTGGTATGATGTTTTTCACTGCTATTTCCAGTTTATGTTTATGTATTACTGGATCTCCAACTTTAGAATATCTTAAGATATTCTCATTATTGTAGAATTTCCCTACTTTGGGGATATTACAGTGGTATCAAATCATAATCTTGGCTCAGCCTGCAGAACTCAGCCATGATGCTATCAAGAAAAGAGAAGATGAATACTCCATTCTTTGGAGGAAAGATGGAGGACATGTTTTCAAAGCTTCTTCCTAAATCTGTACAGAACATTCATGAAGATTTCAAGAAGATAAGAAGGGAGATGTATACAGAATCTCCAAGAGGGTTTGAGGATGATTCAAACTCTAGATTTTCTTATGGGAAGGGTGAGCATGCATCCAAACCCTATGATGCACAGCGCAGTCACATGCCCAGTTTTTCCATGAGAGAGAGGGAGGAAGAAGGAATGCCTAAGAGGGGAACTCTTTGTGGTTTCTTGCATGAATATGATTCTCAAACTCTGAAGTTTAGAGATCATATCACTTTCCCATAGTTTTTCAAGGTCAAGGTGAGGAGGAGCAAGCAGCATAATGTGGATATATTTCTTTTGTCTACCTTTCATGGTTCACCTACATATTCAGCTAGGGCTTCGGTGGAAGAGCTAGACACCTTTTTGCAGCAGCATAAAATTTCTGAAGATGAAGCCATCAAAGTAGCAGCGTTGTATTTCATAGGTAAGGCCTATTCATGGTGGATATTTCAGTCTTTTTCCTTAAAGAATGCAAATAATTTTTCCTATGCAAGGTTCATTAGAGCATTGGTGGAAAGATTTGATCAGAAAATTTCTGAAACACATGTGGTGAGGAAAAACAAATTTAAACAAACAAAGACCTTGCATGTGATGGAAGAAACCATAAAGCCAAGACCACTTCAGAAAACCATGGAAGAGGCCAATAACTTGCATCATACTTTGCTGGAGACAAGACCTTTATCTTGTATTTTGGCACAAGAAGGCATGGAGATCCCTTTCTCAAAAGAAGATCCAATCATTGGGAGGTCGCCCATTCATGTTGAGGAGGCTGAGGGCAATAGCGCTGCCATATATAGAGTTGATATAGCACCTCATACATAGGAATAAGGAGCTCTTGATCCAATTAGAGGGACTCTTGTATCATTGCAAGAAATTCCCCAGGATCTCATATGTGGATATCAAGGCACAACTCATGATTCACATGTGCCATTAATGATAGGGTGTAGAACTATGGAGATAAAAGGAGGAGATAGGGAGGATGACCAGCATCATGTGATGAGGAGCACACACCCCTGTCTATTTCATGAGGTTGATGCACCTAAGAGGGAGACTGAATTGCACAGTGAGATTAGGGACAATTCTATCCATACATATATGCAGTCTGCTCTTGATGAGGATGTCTCATTGCATGGATACATTTCACCAAGGAGACCACCAGATCAGTAGATGATGAGAGATTCTTCACATTTTGAGGCACCATTCATTGATTTCATAGGAGTGGATACCTTGGGAGGTCATTTTACAGCGCTGTGAGTCTTGGGTAGACTCAAGGAGGAGAGAGGAATTCTCTCAACATCATCTTTACCCACTCTCATTTCAGATTCTACGTTGTGGCAAAAGCAGCAGGGGAAGGATAGTTGCCTTCTAACTTGCATCTTTGGCATGGGAGATGTCAAAGAGGAGGATGACCATATGACAGATGTTCTTCATGAGATATCCTCAGCGCTATCACTATGGAGGATACATCCATATTGGAACTCCCAGCTATTGGTGGAGTATTCCAAGGACCTTTTCACATGTATGAAATTGGATGACCAGTTGAATGAGGGTAATTCAGTTAGAGATGGGGTAATCTACTACCATGGTAGGATATTCTTATTTGGAGCTTCCAAGATCAAGGAGAAGTTGCTACAAGCAGCTCATGGAGATTTCCTTTTCAGCCACACTTATTCTATAAGGACATACCACACCATCATGGAGGGGTATTTTTGGGTTGGCTTTGAGGAGGAGATGTATCATCATTTGAGGAGATGCATGGATCATGTAGAGATGGAGGAGATACATAACTCTTTCAAAGAGTTAGCACAATCACCTCTTCCCTCTTTGAGGATGAGAGGAGACTCATCTATGATCCACTCCATTTGTATGAGAAAAGTATATGGTGAAGTTATTGTTTATTTGCATAATTATTTGTATAATGTATATATGCATCCCTTAACCATATATGTGTAGGATATTACTCAAGGAAGAAACATTCTTCCTTATAGACCTCATGGTCTACTTGAGGCCATTGATGACCACTCCCTAGGAGGACTTGGGAAGAAGATGTATTATGGAGAACATGCTCACTTTGTACCATACATCATTAACTTTCTCCAAACATATGAGGAGAGTGGGACAGCAAGCAAGTGGTTGAGAAACCACATTTTTTGTCACTCTCTTTTGCAGTTGAGGGTCAAACTGCATTGGTTACATTTGAGGGACCATTGTCCTTCTCCCTTGCTACATGTGGCAGCAAGTATGGTTCTCCTTATGGTTCCTTATGTTGTTGTTGTTCTTGGTTTTATTGGGAGCATGATTGGGGGAATGGCACATTGGTTGGATGTGTCCCTTGGGGAAGAGATTTACCACATTGTTTGCATTTCATGTTCTAATGGGAGCATGAGAGGTAGTATGGCCACCATAGCCAAACAATTGTTCTTTTATGAGGTGAGCCATGGGATTGATTAGATTCCATATGATGGTGACTTCAAACTCATCACATATGAGGTGATTTGGGCCAACATGCTTGATAATGTTGAAGGAGAGATCCTTGGAGGTCTAGTCTTCATCTTGCCACTTGAGGGAAATATTATTGTAGCCCAAGATTAGCATATTCTCTTCACTTATCCTAAGTGGAGAGTAGGATAGCGTGGGGTAGGCTATTTTTTCTACCAAGATCAGATTTTTAGCCCACCTAGATTGCAGGAGCCAAAGGTGGAAGAGGATTTGCAGAAGTTTCCATGTTGGGAGGTAACTCATTTTGTATGGATGATTTCTTGGGGATGGGAGATTCATATGGGGATGATAGGTCCCAATTCATATCAGGCCTTATGCCTCAAGACAGCCCCTCAGTTTTATCTTTGCATTTTCTTGAGGACAAGCAACATTTGGGAGGGGAGGACTGTAATATTCCCATTTTATCACACAGCTAAATGGAATATTAAATTTTTTTTCTATCACCTAGCAGCTAAATAAATGGGTAAGGAAGCCTGTGCATATTAAAAACATGAATAAATTCCCTCATAATGTGAAAGGGGATCGTCATAAGAGTTGGATTTCACACCCTTATGTGTGAAAGAGGACATTTTTATGGAGACAAGGTCAAGTTTGACCAAGTCAATAGTGCTGGGATAGGAGGTGGAGGACACTTTGAGAGACAGCATAGTATGAATGGGAAGAGGGTTATTTGGTGAAGGAAACCCTAATGAGTGGGACCCATGGAGATAAGGCTTTCAATTTTTTAAAAGGAGGGTAAGGAAGTCATTGTTATTCATGATTTAGATTATTTATTTCATTGTCTGTTCATACTTTGTGCATTCTCCTGCTGTTTAGTAGAGTTGTAGTGCTACTTAGCACAAGGTTTTCCTGTTCAGGAATTCCTCCTCCTTTCAAGAGAGGCCTCTTGAAGGAGCTTGTACTTCATTTCTCCACACTCAGGCTTTAGGCCAAGCATCCTCCTTCAGCTATAGCATATTTTTTGTTTAGAGTTGAGTTGTGTTGTAGGGTGTTGCAGTGGAGGTTCCTCAACACCACTTCCTAGGATTATCTTTCAGAGGAGGGAGCTTCCTTTCCTTTGGGTGATTATTTGGGAAGCCCTTGGAGCATATTGCAGATCTTGGCACTTGGCCAACACTTTCTCTTGCACCTACAGCGCAGTATCCCTCAGTGACTGCATTATTTTCAGTTGGTATTTGCAGTGAGGGATTGCAGTGATTGTTGGGAGGTGAGATCTTAAATGTTAGGATCAGCCTTTCACTTGAAAGATCCATTGGAGGAGATCTATTTATCTGATGCAGCATATTCAGCCATCTCCATCCATTTCCAGTTCTTGAGTTGCAGTTGCTACCCTACAACTCCGGCATTTTGCAGTTTTGCATATCTCAGCCAATCCTTCCAGGATTGTCTTGAGATCGTGTTTGGGAGCATAGATCTTCACTCCCAATGTTGTATGAGCCATATTTATGTAGTTGTATGATATTTCACATTTCCATGTAGTAGTGTACCTTCTATGACTTCGCAGTACATGTTCATGAGCATTCTGCAATAGAGCAGCATTCCATCTTTTTCACATGTATTCATGAGATGCTTGTTTGCCTTGATCATTTGAGTTTTATTGTACATGTTTGTTGTTGATTCACATAATAAAATGGCTCCATGATTTCTATACATTTTTGTATGATGTTTTTCACTGCTATTTCTAGTTTCTGTTTATGTATTGTTGGATCTCCAACTTTAGAATATCCTAATATATTCTCATTGTTGTAGAATTTCCCTACTTTGGGGATATTACAAAATCCAGAAAGATAATTTGTAGTGTTTAGAGATACTTGCAAAAGAGGACTTGGTGGAGTTCTTATGAAAGAGGGATAGGTAGTATGCTATGAATCACAGAAACTAAATGAGCATCAGCAGAACTATATGACACATGATATTTATTTGGAAGCAATCATTCATGCATTGAATATGTGGAGGAATTTTCTTCTTGGCAGGAAGTTTGTACTGATGAGTGATCAGAATGGGTTGAAATATTTGTTTGACCAGCTGAATATGAATGTCGGGAAATCTAGATGGTTGGACATGATCAGTGAGTTTGACTTTCAAATTAGGTACATCAAGGGTAAATACAAAATTTTAGAGATGTTCTTAGCAGGTGGATACAAGTGAATCATATAATAGATATAAGTTCTTATGGGACATACTTACAAGATCGAATTTTATAGGCAGGTCAGTAAGATGGTAGGTATAGAGAGCTTAGGCATAGGTTATAGCAGAGTACAGGTACATGTACATGTACAAGTATAGGTATAGGTAGTGGTACAGGTACATGTACAGGTAGTGGTACAGGTATAGGTATAGATACAAGTAGTGGTACAAATGTAGGTACAAGTGCACAGGGTGTGGAATATCATCTCTTAGCAGATGGCTTGATTAGATTTAGGGACATGATATATTTGTCAGACAGTAGTGAGCTCAACAATATTATCTTAAGGGATTTTCTGCAAAATCATATTCAGGTCACCTAGGATACCAAAATACATTGACAACAGTAAACAAGGTTTACAATTGGTCGAATTTTAAGAAGGATGTAGTAGAATTTGTGGCTAGGTGTTTGGACTGTCAGTAGGTAATGGAAGAGTAGAAACATCGAGGTGGATTACTACAGCCGATTATGATTCCAAAGTGGAAATGGGTGTTCATTTCCATGTATTTCATTATTGTAACAGGTCTGGTTAAACGTTCATCTAAAAATTTATAATACCAATGTCACGGGAAACTTATTCCAAGCTCAATGGTGGGAAAAACATCCTAATGGGTGTTCATTTCGGTTATTATGGCTACGAAAATTGGAAAAGGAAACGGAAAAGGCTTTGGAAAGGCATGAGACATTAATTGGGATTTTATTTATGAAAATAATGAAAAATAGAAGAAAAGGAAGGTGAAAGGTGACATGTTTCATGTAAGGAGGAAATTGAAGGAAAATAATGGAAAATAAAGAAAATATAGGCCTCATTGATAAAAACTCTTATGAGGATCAGTGGGCAAGATTTTTCTCAATTTTTTTATTAGTGTAGTTTTGGAGCTCTATATATTATCTCTCTCTCTCTCATACTCTTGGATACTTCGAGTTTTCTTTAGCACTCTTGTAGACTGTGGCCGACTTGGTGATTTGGAGCAAGAAGGATAAGGAAGAGAAGGAAAGTGAAAGAGGACATTGATATCAACAACTACAATGGGATTTTATTGCAAGTGTCGAGTTGGATGTATGCTTTCCTCACTAGTTTTGACATGCATGGTGTATGCATGTGGTTTATTGGTCATGATCTATCATTGGCATGGATAATTTCCTGGATTGATAATGGATTTTACTAGCCTTTCCATTTCCTAGATAAATATGGTGTTGTGGGTTAATTTCATGGTTTCTTGTGGTTTGAGTTATTAGTTCCTGGAAGCCTTGGTTATAAAAATGACCTAGAAGCCTGAAATACAACTACGGGTTGAGTTACTAGTTCTGGAAGCCTTAGTTGGAAAAACACTCTAGAATCCCTAGGTGGATTTAGTTACTATTCCTACAAGAACTAGTGGGACAAACGCTTTGGAAGCCCTGTAATAGCTAGGGTTAAGTTACTAGTCCTATAAGCCCTGGTTGGAACAAATGCTCTGGAGCCCTAGAACATCATGGGTAGATACCAATCCTTGAAGTTTTTTCTGTCCAACCGTGAGGTGGAATCACTGGTCGAGGGTTGAGGTGGTTTGGCCTCTGTAATCCCTAGTTTGGTTTTTATTGATTTGGTTTATGATATCTCACATACATGCTTGGAATACGGTATAAGGGTAACTAGATGAAGAGATATTCGACTCGACCATGTCTATGGTCAGGTGGAATGTAGTAGTCCCAGACTTGGTTTCATTTTTCTTATGGAAATAAGAGATATTTTCCTCTTGTATTGATGGGTAAATATGTTTGTTATTCTGTGGCTTATATGGTTGTTATGTGCTTGTCATTTATGTTTCTTATGTGTTGGTTATGTCTGAGTTGTATGATGGTGATCATGTATGTCTCTCATCATGTTTTGATTCAAAATGAATGAACAGTGTATCTATACCTAACTAAATGATAATGAATTTAATGTCATAAGGAAACAATTCTTTTTAGCGATTCTCAGATAGGTGTGAGACCCCTATGCTCATATCTGTTCTTTACACCTATAGATTACACATTTGTGACATGTTTGACAAAATTCTTGTTGTGTCTAGTAGGGCCCAGTCAAGTCCTTTTTCTAATGTTTGCATGTGCACCATTTTTTCGTTGTTATATTTCATTTCTAAGATTTTCATTGAGTTCGGGGTAGTGACCTCGGCTCTGGGCTTGAAACATTGGCCCAAATATCGAGGACGTAGCACCTTTTTGTGGGAAAAAATCCCTACACGCATGCATGCATATGTTGTGGGAGTGTACAGAGCCTCCGGGATGCACCCATGCCTATTTTGTGTGAGAGCCCAGGGGTTTGAAGGTTTAAAACCTCAGTGGGACCTAGAGGCTGGATACCTGAGTGGTTGGGTTGGATCCTAGGAGTTTTGTTGCTCATGTGGAAGGTATGTTTGATTTTTTTCCATCAATTCCACTTCCTTAAGGTCAGATAGGGGGTTGAATCAGATCATAGTAGCATCTCGTCACATGTTTACCCCGGTTGGTCGGTTACTTGAGTAGATATGGGAGGAGAGTGGTTACAGCGTGGTATCAGAGAATGGTTCACCACTTGGACTTGATGGACATAATTTGTGTGTTGTGCATACTTGTCAGTTGCATATGTGTTAAATATGTTTGTGGACTATGTGCTTGTTGTGTACGCATGGTGGTGGTCATTCTTATGATTGTTTCACCATGTGGTAGTTGATGGTGTTGTTGTTGGATGTGATCGTCATAATTTTATGTTGGTTATGCATTTGTTATGCATGTGAGTGTCTATACGTTGTTATGCATTCATTGTCATGGTTATAGTTGTTGTCCATAAGGTCATTGTAGGAATTTTAGTTCATAAAGATGTTGTAGATATGTTATGATGTTGATGTGTTGGTTGAGATAGAGCAGGAGATGCAGATCATCAAAGTGAAGTTGCAACTCTAGACTTAGGGGTAAGAGCAGATCTTCATACATGTATTGTATGCTTGGCATGTAGGTATGTTAGTTAATGGATTGTTATATGAATTTTTGTCATTTTATTGTTGTTGTGGTTACATGCATGGTATATGTTAGTGAATCAGTGTGGTCATATGCACGTGTGTTGAATAATCATGGATGATAGTAATGTGTTTTTTTATGCATTGTTGTTGTTGTTTTATGTTACTTAACTTGATGATTATGTTATATGTTGTTCATGAGTATGTTATATGTTAACTTGTTGTTGTTATAAGTTAGTTAACTTGATAATTAGGGTTATTGTATTAAGATATTGATGTTATATGTATTGTGTTAATCAATATTTAACTATACAAATGGTTATGGTTACGATATTCAGGTATGAACCGACATATTTTTTATATTGTGTCGTATTAATTTGGACTCACTGTGTATATTTGATTGTTATGCATGAATGAAAATTGTTTATGAACTGATGAGGTGAACATGCTAGCTATTTATTGTTACGGACACCATGACCTTATTTATGTTTGAGTTGATATGTTGTGAATTTATATCATCCTAATCTAGATTGATTGTGCAGAAAAGATAGCCACCAATTAGATATATTAAACTATGATTTTTCTTATGTCATTTATTTGGTGTTGGAATGTTTGATTATGTCATCTATTTGGCATCCATTATGTTTTATATATGTTGCTTGAATTTTTGATTAATTGCATGATATGAGCATGTGTCTATAATATTGCATGACGTAATGATCTTGCTTTAAGATGGTTCTACTAACATACTATGTGTTGAGATAACTGATGTGTACTTGAGTATAATTAGGTGATACTTGTAGTATTATGATTTTTATGATTAGTTGATTATGACATGGTTTTTAATCTTGGAAGAGGTTGGTTTTAGTTAATATACATGATATCTTGATCTTGGAACGTGTGACTTACATTTGTAAATAGTTCTAGGTAAACGTGCTTGGTATTAGCATGAAAAGGTAATAGTTTATGTGTTTATATAAATAAAATATGGATGATGTGATAGTACATAGTATGACTTAATTGCAGCAAGAAAAAAGAAAGGAATAGTGTAAGAATTCCTTTGGAAATGTTTGGGAACTACAATTCCAAATGAATGAGCACTTTACATGGAAACATGAAGTCTTCTTAACCCTAATATTTTCTGACATTATGTGGATATGTGCTATATTTATGAACATGTATTTAAAAGATATAATAGTTCGTTTCTAATTATAGTGGGATTTGTAAATGGATTGGAATCCCTTGAGAGATGATATATGTATGTCTTCAGACACAAGGCAGTGTGCTTGGTGTAATGAGGTAAGTTAACCAGTATATTGTATGTTTATATTATAAACTGAAAATTATGTGTTTATGGCGGTATGATGTAGGGGATTGCATGGAAAAAGAGACTGCAATGAAATCTTGAAGAAGGCTCAGGTTGAGCTTTCCCTTAGAAGAATTGGGAGCCCATGTGGATTGAGTCATGATGTTTGTTGTTATTTTTTTTCTTTGGATATTTGTGAATTGTTTGTGCTTGATTTGCAAAAAAAAATTTATGTTTGGTGCATGATCATGCCACTTTGTTTTGGTATCGTATTTCTTTTGGTTTTTCATGGTATTCTTCTTTCTTTATCTTATTCTTACCTTTTATGTTTTGAGAGTCTTGGGAAATGGTCGGGAAAGAGGAAATTTAATGGAGACCAGGAAGAGATGAATGAAACCCAACATCTCATGCAACACTCATATGATGCTTGGTGCATGAGTAAGGACAGTTGAAGGCAAGAGTATGAAATTTAATTGGATTGGTTAGGTCCATTGGTGTAAATTGACGATGGCAGGAAAATCATGAGAAAGAAAACATGAAACATAAAGCAAATGGATCTGAGATAACATATGACTTGGATATGATTGGGAATTGTTGTTCTCAATGTTGCGCATGTTGTGCATGGATAAAGGGAGTTTTGCTAACCTTGACCTTATGATATCTAGTAATTATGTTGAAATCATGATTATGTTAATGTCTATATATGCATATATGCACATATGTATGTCGTTTCTTGATGCGATCATGATTTTTTAATGCTATTTTTTGTATGTATATATGTGTGTATGTGTGTCATTGTTTGACATGATCATGATTGTTTTATGCTAACGATTACACACACACACACACACACACATATATATATATCTATATATATGTCACTGTGTAATAGGGTTTTCAAGGATCATGCTTGTGGAGGAATGACTTCTTATCAAGGTGAATGTCATGAATAGGTTCTTGATCTTATGAGGAAACAAGTAGGAAGAGTAACTTTAACAGATCTACGAGGTCAGTATCATGTGAAAATGAACTGATATTATATGCTTGTACTATGCCTATATTTATGTTATGGACAAGTAATGCTGAGAGATCCATCAACGGAATTAAAACAGTGTAATCTGCGACATGCTAGGATAAGCATGGATGGAAAAGAGACACTAGAAGCAAGGTTGCTTGTGGGGTCAGTGTGTGGTCTATGGATATGAAGTATTACTGTTGTGTATATGTTGTGCATGTTGTATATTGAATTATTATGATCCAGGTGGATATTGGTGGCCACCCACATATTCAACTTGGACCCCCACCCTTGTTTCTTTAAGTTTTTCATTTTCCTTAATCATAGCACAATTTACTATTTTTGGCAGTTTTTCGAGTCTCCAACTTCCGGAGCTGTTTTGAGGCCCTAAACGATGTTTTTTGGGAAAATAGAGGCAAATATAACCCTTTGATAGATTTTTACCACTCTAAAGTTTTAGTTCTCAGATAGATATTTCTAACTAGGTATTTTACATGTCAAACATAGATCGTATCCCAAAGTTACGACCCCGGGAAGTTGATGTACCAATTTACCTAAACAATGTCCATAGTTTTGACACTTCATCTTCTAGGGTTTTATTTTTTATTTTTATGGTTTTAAATTGTTTCTCAATAATAAATAGACATGCGAGCTTAATTGTAATATAGTTCAAAGGAATTTAACCACGACATCTCTTCTCATTGATAAGCTACCATCATTCGAGCTTGTTTATTTCCATTCTATCTATAAGCATATTTCAGTTATTTTATATTAATGAAATGAACTGTTATTTATGCCACATCTTTGTATTAATAGTTATATTTTTATTCTGACGAATTTTTGTCTAAGCGTAGATTAGTGATATCAGAGTGTTCTCCTCTTTCTCTGTTTTTATTTGCATGTCCCCAATGAGGTCAGGGTATAAAGAGTAAGGGATTGAACTGTTAAACCTTCACAAGACCAGTATCACAAGCCTTGATTTTATACCATGGAGGAAGAAAAGAAATATGGGGGATCAATAAATCCTTTCAAAATATTTCTCGAAGAAGCCCTCGAGCGACAGAGGAACACGGTGATGGAAAAATTTTCCCAGATCCTTCATCGAATGCCCACAGGCAACGCATCTTCATCGGGTAGTAACTATGGAGACGCCACTCCCTTCAAGGTACATTTCAACTTTGACATTCCCATATTTGAAGGCCAAATAGATTCATATGGAATATATATATGTTTAAATCTGGTGGAAGCATATTTTTTAGTTCATGATTTTCCAACAGGGAAAATATTACTTTTGCGCTCCTCAAATCCACCCCCCATGTCAAGGACTAGGAAACCTATTTTGAATAGAGGTACAAGAGAGAACCCACATTATTTTCAGAAGAACCCACTTGGAACTATTTCTGATATGCCATCAGGGAACAATATTACCCCGTGGGGAGCTATGAGGACAAGTACATACAATGGACTATGCTACGACAATAAAGGGATCAATATGTGCATGACATGATGAATCTATTCCATACTCTGCACAAATATTTGGGTATCAAAGATTCAGAGAAACATCTGGTGCTTAAGTATTGCATTTTTTTGCACATATACATTCAGGAGGAAATGGTTTTCCTTGACATCTCCTCGCTTAGTTTAGCATACCGATATGCTCCAAGATTAATAAAAAATTTAAATAGAAGAAAAAATACTTTGGATCTATGAATCTGAAGCAAGGGAAATGCACCCCGAAACTATAGAACAAAGGAAAAATCCAAAGCGGTGCTACCCAGGTAAACCCTCTGAAGCCGCAAGCAAAGAAAAACTCCATGAAGACACAGAAGGACACGGGAAACTGGAATGAGTTTCATAAGATACCCACTCACAACATAAGTGAGTGTCAGGAAAAGAAGCCACCCGTGGCCGAGCTAAAGGCTTATGAATCATATGCATGCTCTGACTCTAAGTCAAAACTAGAAAATGGGAATGAAAAAGGAAATCATATTATTGACCTGGAGCCCTATTCCGCCGTTTCCACTGTTAGAGTCCTATGTTCCACAATAATCAAGAGTTGTCAATCTTCCAAGTAATCAAGGTCAAAATTCATGTTTTGGTTTATGCTAGAAAATTTTGGAAAGGCACATGGAAAAATGTCTTGAGTCATTTTATAAATTCATTTTCTACTCTCATCATAATCCTAAGGTCATGGTCATCATCAAAAGTATCATCATAAAGTTTCATGGGTCTTTTGAGTCATCAAATCATCATCTCCATATTAAAGTTTCATAATTTGGAAGTCATGAGTTATAGTGGTTCAAATCATTATTTTACCCTTACATGCATCTTCTTATCATTCCATATACCTCTCTTATCATTTTCCCTCACAAAAACCATCTTATTCTAGTCCCTTCCCATAAACCCTAATTGGAGTTGCGCTTTGGGCTAGTGACGAGAAGATTGATTTTTTCAGTGGAAAATAGGTTCTCTGGTGTAAGGAAAAGTCATAAGTCTTCATTTTACTAGGTAATCAAGGCACCCAAACCTTCTTCATGTGATTTTCAACCCTCCAACACAAGTTTTCAAAGTGTTTCCTCGTAGTACTGCGCTTTTCACCTCACCTAGTTTATCTCTTTCTTGAAGAGTCAAGGACCTTGGTTTCATTCTTACACATCCTCCATGATACTTCCATGATCATATCCCACCATTCCCATTCCAAAAACCCATTCATTTCCTCATTTTCCCAAAAATCCTAAAAAAATCGATGCGCTTTGCTGCGTTTTCACCCTAGGTCCGTGTTTTGACCTTTCACTTCCCTTTTTATCACTTTTTATAAGAAATCACACCTCCATTGTCTTCATAAAATCTATCCATAACCCCCATAATGTTCTCATAATTTTTTGTACCCTCCATTCCCTTCATTCCCTTCCCTCAAATTGTTGCGCTTCTGAGATTGTCGTTGTGCTTTTTCCCTTGCCTCCCTGTCACAACTCCTTTCCCATGAGTAGCACTTCCTCATACCTTTTTTTACATTCCATGTAAATTCCAAGGGAAATTCTACATCTCCTACACCATGGAAACATCAAAGACAAAAATAATTCAGAAGAAGGAGGTGATTGGCATGATTTTTAGGGTTGAGACAATTTTACTCCAAAATCAGTTTCTGAATTAATGGAGATGAACTTCACAAAAGTAAAATAGGTTTTTGTCAATCACACACTAAGGAACCAAAAAATCCTTCATTTTATTCAAATGTGTTATCATTTGGGAGATATGCAGTGGGATTGGAGGCCTAGTTTTCAAAAATATTTAATTGTCTATTTTAGTCATTCATTTCTGGCACGGATTCTGAGAAGATGGGAACGGATTTCAAAAACCTGAGAGTTTTTTCTCCAAAAAAACTTATCTACAAAAACCCCTCCTAGGTTTGTAACAAGTATTATGTTTAAAGAGATATCACTTAATCTTTGACCCCAATTTTTACAAAAATGCAGAAATTTGTATCCTACATAAACACACCAACTAGTTGTTGCACATTTTCTCAGAGGGTCAAAATGAAAAATTTCAAGCATGTCAGGATAGATAATGGTATTAGGATACCAAAAAATCACTTGAGGATGTTTGTAGAGTCATGAATTTTCATAAAATGATCAAACAATGTCTTTTTTACACCTTGCGACCACCTTTTCAGGATTGTTGTTGCGTTTTTGGACAGTTATTTTTAGGATCAAGTTTCAAGAGGTCAAAATCATGTTTTTGGATGGTTCAAAGACCTCATGGTGTAGTGGAAATCCCAAATTTTCTTTACGAGTATTTAAAAAAACTTAAAAACTCTTCCAAGTCCTCAAAATATTAATTCAAATATTTTTTGTGCTTCTGCACACAGATGCTGCATTTCAGGGTTATTTGCTGCTATTGTGGAGGTAAATCCCCTCTGCGGATAGAGGCAATCCCTACTAGCCTAGATCAGGTCTAGAAACAATAAAACATGCTACAACGCAAGCTCCTAATTGCAAAATCAAAGTGCGATAGAAGGCCTACCCCAGGTCCAACGCTGTTGTCATTATGGAGAGGATAGTGCTCTCGATCCCTTGCTCCGACAGGTCACAATTCCACCACTTGACGCGATCGAACACCTGCACCTACAAGAAACACGACGAAAATACGAGCGTAAAACAAAATATTTTCAATTATGTGTCAATCAGAGAGGACACAACTCATAAGCAAGCATGAACAATACGAGTGGAACTATAATCGTAGTCACTTATATTAATGAGACAAAGGATGATACAACCTGGCTCTGACGCTGAAATCCTCCTTCGGCGGGTCATCAGCGGAATACGTCTCGGTAAAGCTTGTCGGGAATAGGGAAAAGCCTCTCTCTTCGATCGTCAATCTCCTTGCTATGGATTTGGCACTATGAGGACTATCAAAGCTCTTGCAGCATTCTTTAGGCTATGAAGGCTCTTGGAGATTAGCTTGCAAAGGGAAATGGAAAGCTTATATAGATGGTGGAAGAGGATTTGGGATCCCTACAATCATGGGATTGGCCCTATCCTCAAGGAAGCTTCCATGGGAGGCGGAAAACTACTTCCTTTACATGGAGATCCGGAGCCAAACGTCCCAACTCAATTTAGAGACTAGTTCAGGAGTTGGGTAAAGTCAATCTTCCGCCATTTATTTTTTTTAAACACCCTTTATTAAGCCTAGCACGAGTGCGACTCTGAGACAGAGTGCCAATTGGCGCGCCCTCTTTGAAGAATTTCCCCCATTGGTGCGAGTATAACACAGGCTTGTCGCGCCAAGGATGAAAAGGCTATTTTTAGGGGTTTTCACAAGGATTTGTCTTTAGGGAAATGAAATTCCATGTCTAGGGGAATGCCATGAAAGTGTTTTCAGGTTATATCACTGCTCACCGGTCACAGAATGAGCCCTCCAATGTGCGGGATGGGGAATTGCAGGGACGGTGAGAAATTGATGTGTAAAATATGCCCCCTAAAGCATGAGGCTCGAAAGAGAGAGAGGGGTGAAATGCTTTACCAGAACGTATCCAACTGAAAACACTGCCGTCAGAATACGTGCGTAAAGAAGTAAAACTGATATCTCAGATACATGATATATATGTGGTATGGGCGCAGCCATCCATAATAGAGTATACAATAATCCAGATCTAAGGTATGGATGCAGCCATCTAATAAGGATCGATAAATAGACTCACGTATGGTCACAGCCATCCAATCAGTGAGTCATGTAACTAATCATAACAATCCACAAAATCGTAGCCTGGATTATAACATACAGGAATCCAGGGTCTTGCGCTCCATCTCGACCCAAACACAGTACAAGTTCAAGCATGCAAATATGTGAGCTGAAGTCGAACATGCAAGAGCATCGTCTGATTACCAGCCAATGATGAAAGATGTTAACAGTTGCGAGAGGTACCACCAATAATGACAATGGCCCTCAAGGTACTACAGGTACAATCTACGGCATGTGAATCAATGAGCTGGTGTCGAACACCCATAGAATCACTCGATCGGAGGCCAATGATGAAAACCTCATGCCGAATGCGAAGAACCTGCCATTGAGGCATGCAAGCTCTAAAGTACCAGAAGGGAGTCTCTAGATCAACTTCCTGGATAATGAGCTGAAGTCGACAGGAAGTGACCTTGATCGAAGGTGGGCCATAGTGTTTCCCACATCATCGACACGAGACAGAGTAACATAATGTCTTTGTGGATCAATATCAGATGAGAATCAAAGGTTGATACTGCAGAGGTCAACTTCTCTTGAACATATCGGCGGCACAACAGTGGATTTGGCAGTATTTGACATCAAAAGATCAAGGGTCATGATGATAAGGAAAATAACAGATGAGAGGTCAAAAGGGATCACACAAACCCACGGAGGCAAGTGAAAAAACGAGATGAGATGTCCCCAACCTGACACGAATGCAGACGAGTGCCATGTTCAAGAGCGACATACTGCCGACACGACAATGATGCTAGTTCCATTTTCCCCACCATTTCTGGCGAGTACCTCTTTATTTTTATACAAGCTTGAAGAGGATACCATATGCTTGTCATATAAGTCCATCCTAGTACATTTAACGAGCCCTAGGAAGGAGGAACTCGAATATCGTCATTATGACTGAATCCAATGTCATCAGGGTTTAACGAGTCTGACAAAGGAAGAACTCGGCGTCTTTTCATGTTTAGAGAGTTTGAAAAGACAGCAAAAAAGTAAACTCCAACGGTCCCTTTTCGTAAATATTTCCTCAGACCCGAAAAGGTAGAAAACAATATCTGAGAAAACCTCCTAGCCGCAATAGGCTAGGGTATTCCTTTTTCGTAAGTAATCTATCCCAGCCCAAAAAAGGGGTAAACGTATACTGGGTAGATGTTGTTTCGTGTCCACTTTAACGAGATCGAAAACAACAAGGGACTCAGAAATCTTTTCATGTTTAGAGAGTCAGAAAAGAGTTGAAAGATGACTCCAAAAATGACTTTTTCGTGTTTTTACCGAGTCCGAAAAAGTATAAAATACAACTCGTATCACAATTCAAGTCGCGTAAAAACCTGTTGCTGCACATAGAAGCAAGTGTAAAATCCATTTTTGACAAAATATATTAAAATATTGGGAAAAATGACATTTAAAACCTATTTTTTGACTTAAAAAGTTATAAATAGGATTCAAATGGTAAAACAAATTTACTTTTACTTTTTACCTTACTTGGAGAGCAACAGTAGTCTGTTTGTGTGCAAACTTACGGCGGTGATTGCGACTGATCCGGGACGTCATTCAGCTCCTCGTTTGTTCTAGATAAAAGGCATTCCCTTAAGCTCCATTTTAATCCATTTTTTATGAGTTTCCATTGCACAGTCGATCTCTGGAGGAGACATTTTAAAATTTTTTGGCTCCGCCATTGGCGCGGGTATCGGGCACGGACCCGCGCCAATGGACTTTTGCTCACAAAGGGGTCGTACCAATGGCGCAACATAATTTTCCACTTTAAATTTTTATACAGTGAGCCATCCATATGGATTTTTAACCATGACAAAGATCTAGCAAGGGTTTTTGACCATGTTGATGCAGGTAACCAAGCACAATGGTTATTGAATGGAAGGAGAGGGAACATGGGGAGGAATATGAAATGGCTATGGAGAATGAAGCTTGTATGACTGCACTAAAGAACTGTGGACTCAAAAAATTCTTTCTTACTCCATGTTTGCGAGCTCAACCTGAGCTGCTACAATACTTGGTCATCATATGGGATGAAAATGAAGAAGTATTTAAACTTCGGGACCAAGTGTTGGAACTTGAGGTTTCTGACGTATATTTCATCACCAGGTTGTCGCGGAGAGGCCCAGTACCAATTCTGACGGGCAGCAGACCTTCCGGAGAAAAGATGGAACAAGTAATGGCGAGGGTGTGCTGAGGGGCACGAACCATATCGGGAAGCGGGAAGGTGGACATCCACATAGTCCATGATCTAGAACTCAGAGTGGTGCTACACACCATTATGCGGGTTGCGGGATCGCAGGCACTGCATGAGGCTACCAAAGCCAAACTGATACTAGCCTCCGAGTGTATGAACCCCAAATTGTTTGATTGGGCTACTGTAGTGACGGTCAATATCAAGAGGCAGCTGACAAGATGCAAGCAAGTCAAACTAAATCAGTTTGGCTACGGTTCCATTTTGGTGTCGTTCATCCTGGAACGACTACCTACTTTCCAGGGCCAAGGGGCCATAGTCTTTGAGCCGGTACCATGAGAGCTGAGGATGGATCGCTAGGCAGCACTTATGCCCAGGTCAGGAGGAGGCCAACAAATTTCTTGGAGGCCCAAGTTTTTTGGGTGGTTATGGCAACAGATGATCGTGGTTGAAGATTTGCCCTATGCTGGGACCGATTTCACCGGATATCACGACCTTCCGCTCCCGGAGGAGGAGGATTGGGATGAGGATTTGGGTACGATACTCTCTTTTTTATTTTTATGTATTTATGATTTTTTTTTGTAATACATGTTCATTCTATAACAGTTTTAAGTGTATGTAGATTTCGGCCCAGAGAGGCCCGCGGGCATGTCGCCCATTGCGCGGAGAACCCATGCTGAACATGATCCTCAGGCTGAGGGTGGCGAGGGAGGTGAACTGATTCAGAACCTGGAGGGCATCGCCCGGGGGATCCCAGACTATGCACGGCTAGCAGATGTTCCGCTAGCATACCAGCGACACACTGTGGGGGTGCCCAGTCACCTCCACCGACTACTGAGACGGTTATTGCGTGCGATGGCTTGTTACCACGAGCACCATGCAGATTAGACATTAGGTCTTTTCCTGCATATTTTTTGAGAGACATGTCGTCTCCGGCTGTATTAAGATGAACATGTATATTTTTTGATCTTATGTGATGCACACCATGTAAACATTTTGACATACATATATATATACCTATTTCTGGGTGGATCTCTCTACATGTGATGATGTTTTGTTTTATAAATTGCGTAGATGTCTATCTAAACCAAATTAGCTACTGCATATATTAATTTATTCATGTTCCTGGGTATATGTTGATATGTGATATAGTCAAAATTTCTCTCCAGTAAACGAATACGCAGATACAGACGTAAAATGGATGGGTTTCTAACTGAATAGTGACCATTAAGTTGTAATACTACAAGTTGCGAGTCTAGATACACAAGTAATTCACGAATGCCGAGGTCCACAGCCTCGGTTAATAATTCCAACACGGCACTATATTCCGCGATGTTATTTGTAGCAGGACCCAGACACACACCTTGTAGGTTAACCAATTCACCAGCAGGATCATAGATTACCCAGGCTGTCGAGGACAGATTCTTGGTACTGTGGGAGGCACCATCCGTGAAACCCACAAACGAAGTAATAGACATCTGCACAATCAGGAAGACCCAATCAGCAGAAATATGCTTACATCGCACACCACACCACACATGCACACAAATGAATATTCACACCTATGTAGACACACCACACCAAAAATAACTTCAAGTGTAGTATTTTTTAAGGTACAACCCATTTGTAGGCTACGCCAACGGAACTCCTTCATAATCAATGATATCATAAGCCCCATTTTTCAATATTTGTTTTACTATGTAGGGCCCATGCCACATGGGTTGGAACTTTCCTACTCCAAGTTTTTCGTGCGCTTGGTCGTATAGGAGGACAAGATCTCCTTCGACAAAGGAATGTGGAGAGACTGATTCATCAAAGTGAGCTTTGACCCGCTTCTTTTGTGCCTCAATTACTAAAGCAGCCAAGCGGCGGGTTTCATCCAACCATTCCAAATACAAGAGACGCTCTTCTTCAGGAGAAGTATCGGGAAAAATTTCCACAACCAAATTTAAGGAAGGAATTTCGCACTCAACTGGGAGAGTTTCTTCCAGACCATACACAAATTGGAATGGTGTGAATCTGGTCGCACTCTTTACTGACGTTTGGTAGCCCCATAGAGCTGAGAACAATTGGAAGTGCCAATTGGACTTATGAATAGCAGCTATTCATTGAAGCATTGTGACCAGAACTTTGTTCAGAACCTCAACCTGGCCATTTGCCTAGGGGTAATATGACGTTGAGCTATCGTGCCATAAGCCTAATCTTGATGTCAGCTCAGCCATCATATAATCTCGAAAGTGAGAACCATGATTGGTTACAATGGCCTGAGGGACCCTGAAACGTGCGATAATGTGGTTGAAAATAAACTGGGCGGCTGTCTTACCGTCGACGGTTAGTGTAGGCATCGCTTCGGCCCACTTATTAAAGTAGTTGACAGCGACGATTATATATGCATGCCCCCCGGCCGAATGAGGGTTACACGTCATAAAATCTATGCCCCATTTTGCAAAAGGGCCAACAGTAATGACAGGATGCAGAGGGAGAGGTGGCGCGCGCATCTTGTGCTGAAAAACCTGGCACGTATAATATTTGCGGACTGCAACAATACAGTCTTTGAATATTGACGGCCAGAAGTAACCTGCGCGCAGAATCTTCTGGGCAGTGGCATATCCGGACATGTGACCACCACAGGCGCCACTGTGATAGTCATTCAAGACTCTTTCAGCCTCTTCCAGGGTCAAGCACCGGCGGAGCACCGAATCTACCCCAACCTGGTATAACATATCTCCTACAATGCAGTAGGGTTGAGACTGATGCCAAATCCGACGTCGAGTATCTTTGGTCAACTCAGACTGAAACGTTCATGTTTGAAGATAGACAATAATGTCACCGTACCATGGGTCGCGAGTGCTGATGAGGAAGAGTGTTTCGTTCGGGATATGATCCTTGGAGTGAGATGGGGTGGAGTCTGTCGGGAGGGAGAAAATGAGATCCGCAAAAACCAGTGATTTGGTCGACTTAGTAGTGGTAAAGTCTAAGTCGAAATCCTAAAGGATAATGATCCATTTGGAGTATTTTCCCCCCAGTAATTGTCGAGAAAGAATATATTTCATGGGGTTACAATCCGAAACCACTGTTGTTGTATGCAGCAGGATGTAGTGGCGGAAATGCTGCACAGCTTGCACTGCGACTAATGCCAACTTCTCGACGTGAGCGTAATGTGTCTCTGTGTCAAGAAGGTTTCGTGATAGATAATAGACAACATGTTCATTTCCATCATCGTCGTCCTACACCAGAACCATAGCTATGGTGCTAAACGCAGTGGCCAAATATAAAGTGAAATCACAGTGATAGTTTGGGGGACGAAGCAATGGAGCATTAACAAGTAACGTCTTTAGCTTCTCAAAATATTGCTGAGGAATCTCGTCCCAATGAAAGGGAAAATTTTTCTTTAAAATATGCGTGAAACCTTTGGCAACTTCCACGTAGTTCGGGATGAAGCGTCGAAGGAAATTAAATTTTCCCTGTAGACTCTGTAATTGATATAACGAGGAGGGTGATGAGAGATTGACAATAGCCTTGAATTTTAGAGGGTCAAGGAGAATTTCATCTTTGGAGACTATGAACCCAAAAAGACGGCCAGAATCCACGCAAAAGACGCATTTATGAGGGTTAAGCCGGATATTATAGCGTCTACAGCGAAGGAAAATCTGGCGGAGGTGTTCTGGGTGGTCCTCCCGCCGAGCTGAGTCAGCTGGCAGATCTTCCAGATAAGGCTAAACGATATGGCATATGTTGTGGAATGCATAAGACATCGCACGCTGGAAAGTAGCTCCAGCATTATTCAAGCCAAATGGGAGATTTTTAGAAGCAAAGGTACCCCACGGACAGATGAATTTAGTCTTGTGTTGATCGGCAGGTAAAATATTTATCTGATTATACCCGGAAAAGTCGTCCATCAGGGAATAAATCTCGCTCCTAGCACATTCGTCAATGATTTGATCTATGAAGGGAGTAGGATATTTTTCCTTAGGACAGGTGCGATTAATATCACGGTAATCAATGCAGACCCTTATAGTACCATGTTTTTATCTACAGGGACAATATTTGAGACCCATTCTATGAGGGGAATTGGGTAAATGAAGCCCGCGCTCGGAATTTTTTCAACTTCTGATTTAATGGCAACGGCTTTGCGAGGATGCACTGGGCGTAAGTGTTGGCGCACGGGTTTCACACCGGGATAGGTAGGAATCTCGTGCACTAATATACTGGGATCAATCCTAGGCATTTCCTCATAGGACCAGGTGAACACGTCTCTGAATTCTCGGAAAAGATCAGTATAAACTTGTATCTCATCAGGAGAACAAGTTACTCCCACATGTATGTTTTCAACTATCCCCGGTTTAACGGAGATGTCGATCAGAGTGGTTTGAGTAATGTTACTCAGGTTTCCCTCTAAGAAGACCTCATGTGTCAATATGGGCATCTGGAGAGGTGGAGTGGGAACCTGAGATGAAAAACGCTCTAGACAATCTGACATTGCCCCCAGGCTAGGCATAAAAGAGGAACGATGATGTGTATCGCTCCAAGGTAGCTCCTCAAGAGACATTGTTTCAACAATGGCTTCGTTAGAAGAAAAATTCTCTTTAAGAGGATCAGGCGAGTCGGCCTCACCGAGCCAGGGGGATTGAGAATAGATATCTAAAGCCATGCTCAAGGGAGCATGTTGAGGAGGGGGAGGATCAGATGCGGCAACGATTTCGCAGTAATTAATCTCTGCTGGAGTTAAGGGCATCGATTCTCCAAAATCAGTCACCTGTTTAGGTGAAGGGATAATCCATGGGTCGTCAGACCTAGAGATCATATTAACTTGAACGGTGTGCAGTGGCGGTGCAGGAAAAATACCCATGAGGACAGGTTCTTTGAAGAGACCGGCTTCTACACTGTCAGGGGGATTGGGGATCTTATCCACGTAAGGAGCGTTTTTCTTAGAGGTGGAGGTGAAGAAAGAAAACTGATCCACAGTAACAATTTTTCTCTCATGAGGGAACTTAAGAAGTCAAAAGAGGGTGGATGTCATGCATAACATAGCTTGAGTCCAACTGCAGCTGAGAAGCAGGTTGTAGTTAAGTTTGGCGTCAACCACTTCCACTTCTACGTTGACTGTCTTCCCCTGTAACGTAATCGGCCAACTCTCGAGAACACCCAGGGGTTTATATTCCCGACCATCGAATGCCTCTAAGGCATTGGGGGATGATGACAGGGCTAGAGAGCCAATGGCCTTCCAGCAGGCAGACGACATGACACAGGTAGAAGCACCCTCATCCACAACGGCCCTATGGATATTGAGACCGTTGATCTCGACTTGAATAACAAGAGTGATTTGATGTGGAAGCCGGGGGGTAAAATTTTCTAAGTCAAAGGTGAGAAGATTAGAATCAGTGGGATCAATTCCACCGATTGCAGACAACAAATATTTTTGTTGCGAAGGGAAACTTTGAAGGACTTCCAATGCAGACATAGCAGAGGGCGCCTGTGCCAAATCCTCAACAATACTGTAATGCTGAGCGGCACGGGCATTTGGATTGTAGGAATACCTTCGCAAAACACATTTAGAAGGTGGCCTCACAACAGGTTCAGCCGTAGGCTTCTCAATTTCTGAAGAACTGGAGACAGGTGGAGGAGGTGGGCCATCCACAACTTCCTTTCCAGCTGCCTGACGCGATCCAGTATAATCCTTCGAACGCATAGCGATGGAGACAGGTGCACTACCATTCATCATAAAGACCTGGGACCCAAAAGGTGCAGATGGTGAAGGTTGTGCAACCATATGGGTCTGCTGAGACGGGAACGGTTCTTTAAGAACTGCCGGAGTCCCTTTGGATCCTTTGAGAAGTTGACTAATTTCAGATCGTCTGGGACAATCCTTGGTGTAATTATCTTCTTCACAAATAAGGCAGGGGTACTTCGGTTTACGTTGAGAACCGTCCTCAGTACGAGGTTTAGAAGACTCTGACTTTGGGGTGTCGGGTTTAGATTTTCCTTTGCCCTTATTTTTCCCTTTGGAGGCTTTTTCCATAGGATTAGCCTGAACGGCGTTAACCTCTGTGGTTTTTCCAGAATCTTGAGGCGCGGGAAGAGCAGAATTATTGGATGAATTGGACTTCTACTTCCCATTCAAAGATTTTCGAGAATTTTGAGACACGGCACCAATAACACCATCCAACGCTGGTGTAGGTGGGGCTTTAGAGGTTCCTGGGCATGGAGCATCAGTCAAAATATCATAAAGCGTGTCGGACTGAGAGTATACCAGATCAAGATACTGGGCATGCGCAATAGCCTGTTCTTCAGTCACACATGCCCCCATAGCAATATCTTGCGCGATTTTGTTAACGAAGGATGTGGTGAACCAATGAGTTAGTAGTTGATCAGGTATATCAAACTTGATCAGCCTACAACGACGTCGCCACTCATGAATATGATCGGATATGTGGGTGACTTTATCCTGCTTCAACGAAGTCAGGAGATGCGTCCCGGCTTCATAGCGAATCAGTAACTGAAAGTGAGTCAAAAAATCCATTGCTAAAGTATTGAAATCTTGAAAGATGCCACGAGGTAATTCAATATACCACTTAGCGGCAGCACCGGTGAGAGTGCGCTGGAAGAGACGTAGATGAATTGAATCATCGACCCAAGAATTAGATGAACACCACAAATGGTAAGTCATTACATGAGCTTGGGGGTCTTCACCAGCTTTACCTTCAAACTTGGGGCAGTGGCCGGGTACCTTGGTCAGAACCAGAGGCCAATAAGGATTATGAAGAATCAGATCATTGGTTAATTTAGAAACGTCTGGTAATTCCAAGGTAGCCAAGAATGGCAATTGCGGATTGAACGGCATTCCCGGCCCTCGACAAGGACCAGTACATGTACTCCACGCTGGTTGAGAATATCCTTGCCCCCATGGGTTCTGTCTGGCAGGATTCTGACCGTAGGGGGTATAGGTCGTATAACCAGTCTTATTCAGTTGCTGGTAACCAGTGTGCGGGGCTTGATAATTAGAGTATGGACCCTGATTGTATGTCGGCCCCGTTTCAGTAGTCTGTGGATTTGGCTGCTGAGTATAGGTGTAGCCGGTTTGTTGAGTGTAATAATGGGAACCTTGGGGTGGGTTATAAGTCGGTCAAGATTGACCATGATGGTAATAACTGCCTTGAGGTTGAGCGGGCTGCTGATAGGTGGGACCCTGCTGACCCTGATAATTATGGTGCACCGGTTGATTCGGTTGTGGCATCGAATAAATCGGCTGTTGGGCAGGGTTAATAGAGTGTGCAGGCTGGCCTAGTTGGACAGGCTGACCTGGCTCAACGGGCTGCCCTGGTTGAACAGGTCGACCCGGGTAAATAGGTTGTGCTGGTTGCACAGGTTGACCTGGTTGTTGAGGAGCACCAGGTTGTACCGGATGGGCCGGTTGGCCTGGTCGTGGAACATCGGGTTGTGCCGGATGAACCGGTTGGCCTGGTGGAGGAATGGAGCCAGGTGGTGGCTGGTAACCGGTTTGACATGCAGCAGGACCATAGGATGGTCCTGGCTGATGTGCAACATTTGGAGCAATGGGATACTGAGGTTGCATGGGTTGCGATGGTTGGACTTGCCCCCCAGGACCGTATACCGGCCCGGGTTGGTACCCCGGTTGAACTGTGAGTCCTTGAGGTTGCCTCGGTTGGAATCCAGGAAGAGGCTGCACGATTTGACCTGAAGGGTCGTAATACTATCCTTGCGGACGGTATAGCGGCCCTTTCTGGCCCACAGGGTAACCTTGCGGGTCCTAAGGATAGCCAGGCTGGCCCGAAGGTTGGCCTTGGAAAGGCTGTCCTTGCGGGTTATAAGGCTGCCCAGCCTGGTTATACGGTAAACCCTGAGCATGAAGTTGAGCCTCAGGAGCGGGTAAACGTAAAGGGTTCCCGTGCTCATCGTACTGATATGGAAAAATGTACACGGGTGTACCATCCTGTGCATAATGCGAAAAATACGAGCGGTTGGGATCTTGAGAGGTTTGTCCGACCTCGGGGTTCGATTGTTGTAAGGACAATCGATACTCCTCAGGAAAGATGTTCTCCAGCATAGCAGAAGCTATGTAGACGTCTTCGGGAAGCGATGTGGTCCTTACGGACTGAGTGGTAACAACAGGTGTAGATGCAGCCACACAAATAGTGGGCCTGACGGGTACAGAAGTGACCTGAGGGGATGACGTGACAGGTGTCTATGGAGACATCCCCAATGAAGGAACAAATAGCCTCGTAGAAGGAGCTGATACCCCCATAGAGGCAGCAACGGAAATAATCTGACCTAAGGATCTATACCCTACTGGTAGTGAGGGACCAGGCGAAGACATCAGAGATGATTCGGCGTTGTCTTCTGGGAATAACTTCCGAGTTACTTCTGGGAATAGCTGGTAATCTTCACCAGACATGGGGATTTCCTCACTAGAAAAATGACTGGATTCACTCATATTTGAACCTATCGCTAGATCTCGTAATAGACGGTGAGGAATAGGAGGAATAACAGCAGCTAAAAAGGGCGAACTCGATGTAAGAGGAGGGAAATGTTCCCCTACTCCAAATCCTGACCAAGGGTCGGATAAGGGCCAATTGAATTCAACTGGTCCTCCAAAGGGAAGCTCATACAGAACCGATCCCCTGTCGGGAAACTCGGAAACGATGGGCTACTGAGGTTCAGCACAGGATTGAGAAACCTTTGATGAATCGTCCGTATATGGACTACCAGTAGACGAAACTGAGGGTTCCGCCACTGTGGTAGTAATGACAAGAGAAAAAGATCAAACACACACACGGGCTGAAAAATAACCAAGGCACACAATCAAACGGCCAACAAGTAAAATCTAACAGGGAGTGTGATCACGGGTGATTTATTTTACGACATCGAAACTTAGAAACTTCACTGTTTCATGTTTTAAGAGTGAAGAAATGGATGAAAGATGACTCTATCTCTTTCAGTTTTGATGCAAGCGTGAAAGGACAAGCGCTTGGTGATATTTTCAAATTTAAAGAGTCAGATAAGATCAAAATGACTGCTCAGGAATACTAGGCAAAGGGTGTACCAAATAACCGTGAACTGCAATATACACCTTGGTTTCAAAATGAAAGAGAAATCAACCAAGGACTTGACGTACATGCAGGAAATCTCCCTGAATGCTGTGTCCGATGTATCATGGGTATAGGGCGGCAGAATCGGCTTCCTATGGATAAAGGATAGAAACCTAGTGGGGTCTCCCTTTATATACGCGACGGTACGGGGAGGACAAGTCCGTACTAGTGCTGTTTAAAGCTAAGAGGCGAACGACAGCTACTAGGTTTAAAGACGTCGGAACACGTCTCTAGCCTAGACCTCTAAATATTTCGTTAATGTTTCAATGCTGCCTTAGTGTAAATTGAATAAATTTTAATGTTTATCTTCAATTATGTTTCAGTTCTCAGGCCCTAGCGAATGTAATGTCTCAAAATCTCCTAAATGCACACTACATGCCACAGTATATCATTTCATTCGATGAAATATAGTTACAGGAGAGTTAAGAGATTTTCACACAACAACAAAATGATTAGAAAACAACCAATGATACCTCTAATGCAGCTAATGGAAACTAAAAAAATTTCGTTCAAAGTCACTAATCACTAATAACACTGAAAAGATCTAATTCACACCAACTAATTCAACGCAAAAGAGATTTTTTGTATTTTCAAACACTAAACAAGATGAAAACTAATGAGACAAACAATTGGGAAGCAAAAGAAAAAGAGAAAAACAATTAAATTTCACTCAATGCAAGCCTACAATCAGATCTCAAATCGATAAAAAGTCCCTCAAATCAAAAGACACCCAAAGACTCAATTGAACCATGTAATCTAGGCCCAAAACGAGACAAAGCGGAATTCGAATGAAGAAGAAGATGATCACTCAAATAACGCAACAAAACGATAGACAACCACCAAACGAGTGCAGAGAAGAAATCACCAAGGTGACTGAATAGACAGAAACCAAAAAATCCCAGGGAGGCTCGACACACAATAGCACCTAGATGCCCTAGGGCTAAGACGTAAAATCGATAAAAATGGGAAAACAACCAAAGGAAGAAGGTCACATTCAGTCAAACAAGGTCCTAGAACACTCAAGCAGTCGAAAAAACAAGACCAAACACCTAGATCAGTCTCAGAAGGCTCAAAACCGAGTAAACCCTAGCACCTTACAGGATTGGCGCGACTGTAAGGCTGAAACTAGCGCCAGAATGGCATTGGCGCGAGTAATACACTGACAACATGCGCCAGTGGGTGCGACTGTCACACTAAAAAGCGTGACAGCTGAGTTTACTAAGGAAAAATAAAAAATAAGCAATCTAAGAAGAAGACCAGTGATGGTGGAGCTTAAAACAAAATCCAAACTCATGAAAAGAGCCAGCCAAAAGAGTTGATCAAGAAAGAAAAGTCAAGAATCAACCGAAAGACAAGACAATACTCCAAGTGTTCAATTCATAAACTAAACTGGAGATTAACTGAAGCAGCATTGATCTACTTTGCTAATGCAGAGCAAGAGCGTTTCAAAGGCTATCTAGCCAACTTCAAGCTCCGTTTGTAGTTTATAAAGCAAACAACAAGCTAACTTCCCTAGCGGAGTCGCCAATTTGTTGTGGAGGTAAATCCCCTCTGCGGACAAAGGCGATCCCTACTAGCCCAGATCGGGTCTAGCAACAATCAAACACGCTACAACTCAAGCTCCTAATTTAAAAATCAAAGCGCAATAGAAGGCCTACCTTAGGTCAAATGTTGTTGTCGTTGCGGAGAGGATAGTGCTCTCGATCCCTTGCTCCAAAAGGTCACAATTCCACCACTTGACGTGATCGAACCCTGCACGTACAAGAAACACGATGAACATACAAGCGTAAAACCAAATATTTGCAATTATGTGTCAGTCAGAGAGGACACAACTCATAAGCAAGCATGAACAATACGAGTGGAACTATAATCGTAGTCACTTATATTAATGAAACAAAGGATGATACAACCTGGCTCTGACGCTGAAATCCTGCTTCGGCGGGTCGTCAGTGGAATACGTCTCAGTAAAGCTTGTCAGGAATAGAGACAAGCCTCTCTCTTCGATCGTCAATCTCCTTGCTATGGATTTGGCACTATGAGGACTATCAAAGCTCTTGCATCATTCTTTAGGCTATGAAGGCTCCTGGAGATTAGCTTGCAAAGGGAAATGGCAAGCTTATATAGATGGTGGAAGAGGAGTTGGGATCCCTACAATCATGGGATTGGCTTTATCCTCAAGGAAGCTTCCATGGGAGGTGGCAAACGTCCCAACTCAATTTAGAGACTAGTTCAGGAGTTGGTTAAATTCAATCTTCTACCATTTATTTTTTAAAAACACCCTTTATTAAGCCTGGCGCGAGTGCGACTCTGAGACAGAGTGCCAATTGGCACGCCCTCTTTGAAGAATTTCCCCCATTGGCGCGGGTATAACACAGGCTTGTCGCGCCAAGGATGAAAAGGATATTTTTAGGGTTTTTCACAAGGAGTTGTCTTTAGGGAAATGAAATTCCATGTCTAGGGGAATGCCATGAAAGTGTTTTCAGGTTATATCACTGCTCATAGGTCATAGAATGAGCCCTCCAATGTGTGGGATGGGGAATTGCAGGGACGGTGACAAATTGCTGTGTAACAGCTGTATTTCTATGCATGAAGATTTTTTGCTACATGTAAATGGTGAAATTTAAAATTATGTTGATGTAATAGTAATCTCATGAATTTTATCTGATGTAAATGGGTTTGTTAATAATTATTATTGTAAATAATCTTGTAATTAATGCCTTGAGAGATAATCTCAATCATTTAGCTAAAAAAGGGGAAATTTGTTTCTAAATTCCCTAGGATTTGGCAATGAGTAAATAGGTGCATGAATAAGTTGCTATGGATCAAGATTCAAACCCTTAGAGGGGACATATTTTTTATCATCTATAAGCATGGAAAATTTTAGGGGCTAATATTCGTAGGTTGGCTAATTTTCCATGGTTTTTCCAAAAAAAAGATTCTCCAATTTCCATTTTTTTATAAAAATGATTCGCCCAAATTTTACAATAAAAAATAATTTTACCGTAAAAATCGCCAAAGTTATATAGAAAATATATATAATATCATTATAATTTGAATAATTTTACAAATACATCAATAAACATTTTATAGTTTGCATATTAGGGACTAGTGAGATTCGCCAATTTTTTAAACTTCAAGATAATTTTCCATCCTTAAAATTATCCCTGTCTATAAGTAATGAGAGACAACTCTAAGAGAAAGGTTGGATACTTGAAGCTCATACTTTGGGAACTTGTTTACTTTATTTTAGCAGAAATAATACATGCAGTTGCAGTTATTTTTATGGGATTCATGTGATGTGGTTAGTGACACTTGTTTTCCCCATTATTTATTCTGGATTTTATTAACATATGTTTCTAGTATCCATATAAATTTATTCTAATGATTATCCCGTAAGTTTTAAACATAATACATTGCCTTATATGCTCTATTTTGTTTCAAATTATCACCTAAATGTTTTATCCTCCAAACAAATGAATTCATATATGTATGCTCATTTTACTCCTTCTATACGATTTCCTCTACACCACACTAAAATGAAATATCTATTTGTGTCACTTATTACAACTGTCTTACCGCATTCTATGAATGTAACTGATCTTTTAGAATACTTGGCCTAGTTCCTAAACCTAGTGCTTCTTATCCAGAAAACCATAATAAAAAACGTATTGAGCTTATAACTAGCCTAAAACCCTAATATTAACCAGTCACTTCCATTGGATGTGAGGTTGATTTTGAGAGATCCCTCTTTGATTTGGTGGGGCTAGCTTCCAAGTCAAAATTTGGTTTGTGGTTACCTCAATAGTTTCCTTTCTCAGCCTTAGGAAACTAATGAGTGCTAACATTTTGGCATCGTTGACGGGGAGCGAAATGTCACATTTTCCCTGAATGTGAACGAAAACGATCAGATCTGATTTCTGATGGTGGAAAATGATCAGACACATGAAGGATGGATCATTCACTTGGAGACTCCAATGTAATCCAAAAACTACACTCACAACAGGATCTAGAAATCGAGATGAGTTCTTAGTCCAGAAGATATGCTCTATCCATCGAGATCATGTTCTAGGCTTTCCAAATCGTATGCCTCAAGTAGATTGGTAAACATACTTACCAAAATTCAGAGATGGAAAAGGTCATGATGGTACACTTAATTTAATAATATTTCATATGCATGTGTGTAAGCTGAGGATTAATTTTCATGAATATTGTTTAATGAATATGTTCATGATCACATTAGAAGAAAGAGCATAGTTTTGGTATGAAATATTGCCTCCTGCTTGTATTTTTTATCTAAGGAGTTTCACTCAGTATTTTTTGAAAATTATAGAGAAATATATCCTTCTTTGTTTTTTATTAAAGATTGTTGTGATCACTTTGATAATTTTATTCAAGAGACTGAAAGTGCTTATGGTGATGAAGATTTTATGGATGATGAACTCTTGGAGGCTTTAAATGAAAACCCTTTACACCACCATGAGAAGCTCATGGATTCTACCCTAGATGGCAACGAACTTAAGCAGAATTCTTCAAAACATGACATTGATTTTCCATCATCCAAAGTTGATGATAATTTGCAGCAATCTTGCCAATATTCAAGTGATCAAGATATATATGAAGATATTCTTTCTAGCTGCCCTTCATTATTTTCTTCTTCAAAGTTTTTAATTCAAAAGGAAATATATGCAGATCAGAATTTTGTGTTATCTTGTATAGAAACTCTAGAGAGTCATGATTTATCCGTTGAGGTTAAAAATAGAGTACAACAATTTTTTTTTCTTGCGTTTGATGAATATGTTTAGCAACCTTAAAATGATCAAGATATATAATTTTTTGAAGGCCAAGAAAATTTTGCTTCTGATAGACATGAAAAGACACTTGTAGATATTTGTGTTGATGCTGATTTGGCTACCTCAATTGAAGATCTGCAATAACATACATATATTGTTTCTAATATGGATGATATGGAAGACCAAATTGTTTCATTTTCATTTAAGAGAGATTAACCAAATGAAGAAGAACAATCATCCATTATATTCTAAGGCATGTCCCTTGTTTTTTCTAATGCACAAGAGTTAATCTTTCATGATTTTCAATACCGCTTGGGCAGTATTTTGGAACCATCAGAAAATGTGGAGTTTGTTTTATTCACCAACACAAGTTTTAGACTCAGGTGTCATTTTGAGTTTCCATTTTCTAAATCTTTCTTTATGCCTTCTCGAGCTAAATACAAGCATCAATCAAGTAGTCAATTACTTTATTGGTTACACTAGATCTTTGACTTCACTTGATCAGATTTTTTATGGATCAATTAGTGTAGGTAAGGTGTGATGAATAAGCTCAACATTATGAGAATTATTCTCAGTGTCAATTTCTAGTAGAGATTATAATTGACGATGTACAACTCAGTTTTCAGTTTGATTTGAGTCTGTTTGAGGATTGTAATTACAGTGACTCCATTGTTGAATGAACAAGGCAACCTATTATACGGTGTTATTGACACCTCCTAGGGATATTTCATTTCCATTGGAGCCAATGTTAGAGTCCTATGTTCCATAGTAATCAAGAGTTGTCATTCTTCCAAGTCATCAAGGTCAAAATTCAATTTTTGGTCTATTCTAGCAAAATTTGGCAAGTCATGGTCATCATCAAAATTATCATCACAAAGTCTCATGGGTATTTTGATTCATCAACTCATCATCGCCCTATTAAAGTGTAATAATTTTAAAATCATGAGTTAGAGTCTTGAAAACCCTTATTTTACTCTTACATTCATATTTTTATCATTCCATATACCTCTCCTATTATTTCCCCTCTCAAACACCCTCTCATTCTACTCCCTTCCCATAAACCCTAATTACAATTGTGCTTTTGTCTAGTGAGGAGAAGATCGATTTTGTCAGCAAAAAATAGGTTATCTAATGTAAGGAAAATTCATAAATCTTCATTTTAACAGGTAATCGAGGCACCCCAACCTCCTTCATGTGATTTTCAGCCCTGAAACACAAGTTTTCAAAGTGTTTCCTAGTAGCGTTGTGATATTCACCTCACCTGATTTATAGATTTCTGAAGGAGTCAAAGGCATTGGTTTCATGCTTACACATCCTCTATTATCCTCGAATGATCATTTCCCACCATTCCCTTTCCCATAACACCTTCATTTCCTCATTTTCCCAAAAATCCTAAAACAATTGTTGCGCTTTGGTGAGTTTCTACCCTAGGTCTATGTTTTGACCATTCAATTCCATTTTTCCCATTGTTTCTGAAAAAATCCACTTCCATTGTCTTCCTAATATATATTCCTAACCCCCATAATTTTCTCATAATTTTTCCTACCCTCATTTCCCTTCATCCCCTTCCCTCAAGTTGATGCGCTTCTAAGATTGTTGCTACGCCTTTTCCCCTCCCTCCCCTTCACAACTCCTTTTCCATGAGTAGCACTTCCTCATACCTTTGTTTAAATTCCATTTTAATTCAAAGGGTAATTCTACATATCCCGCACCATGGAAACATCGGAGAAAAAAATAAGTCAAAAGAAGGAGGTGGTTGGCATGAGTTTTAGGGTTTTGAGGTCATTTACTGCACACAGGAACAATTTTAATTCAAAATCCATTTGTAAAGTAATGGAGATGAATTTTACAAAAGTGAAAGAGGTTTTTTTCAATAAATCACCAAAGAACAAAAAAATCCTTCAGTTTATTCACAAGTGTTATTATTTTGGAGATATGCATCCATATTGGAGGCCTATGTTTCAAAAATATTTAATTTCCTATTTTAGTCATTCGTTTGTGGCACAAATTCCAAGAATATGGGAATGAATTTCAAAAAATGGAGAGAGGTTTTTCTCCTAAACAACATTAAATACAAAATTCTCTCCCATTTTTTTAATACGTATTATGGTTTTACAGATATCACTTAATATTTGACCCCTATGTTTACAAAAAATGCAGAAATTTGTATAAACGCAACAATTAGTTGTTGCGCTTTTTCTCAGAGGGAAAATCTAAAATTTCAACCATGTTAGGATAGATAATGGGATAAGGATACCATAAAATCACATGATAATATTGATAGAGTCATGAATTTGAAAAAAATTATCAAACAATATCTTTTTTACACCTTGCTGCCACCTTTCAGGATTGTTGTTGCGTTTTTGGACAATTAGTTTTGGGATCAAGTTTCAAGAGGTAAAAATAATGTTTTTGGATGGTTCAAAGACTCCAGGGTGTAGTAGACATCCAAAAATTTCTTCAAAGATCTTAATAAAATCTTAGAACCTCTTCCAAGTCATAAAAATATCAAGTCAAATATTTGTTGTGCTTTTTCTGACAGTTGTTTTGTTTCTAGGTTATTTGTTGCATTTATGTTCTTGAAGCTTTTTCACTACATGTAAATGGTGAAAAGTAAAATTAGGTAGATTTAATAGCTATCTCATGAAGTTTATATGCTGTAAATTTGTTTTCTAATCATTATTATTTTAAATAATATTGTAATTAATGCCTTGAGAGATCATCTCAATCGGTTAGCTAAAAGAGGGGAAAGTTGTCTCTAAATTCCATAGGATTTTGAAATGAGTAAATAGGTGCATGAATAAATTGCTAAGGATTAGAATTTGACCCATTAGAGGGGAAATATTTTTTATAATATATATGTACTAAGAGACAAGTCTAAGACAAAGTTTTGATACTTGAAGCTCATACTTTTGGAACTTGTGTACTTTATTTTGGCAGAAATAATACGGGTAGTTGCAACTATTTTATGGGATTCATCTACTGTGGGCAGTGACACTTTTTTTCCTGAATATTTCTTATGCATTTGATTATCATATGTTTCTAGTAGCCATATACATTTCTTCTCATGATTATATCTTAATTTTTAAACAGAATACCTTTCCTTATATGCTCAATTTTGTTTGAGATTATCACCTAAATGTTTTATCCTCTAAAAAAATGAAGTCATATATGTATTCTCATTTTACTCCTTCTATACAATTTCTTCCTCGCCACACTACAATGATAGATATATCTGTGTCACTTATTAAAACTATATTACCTCATTCTATGACTGCAACTGATCTTTTAGAATACTTGGCCTAGTTCCTAAACTTGGTGCTTATTATCCAACAAACCCTAATCAAAACCCTATTGAGATGATAACTAACGTAAAACCCTAATATTCTCTAGTCACTTCCATTTTTTGTGAGGTTGATTTTGAGAGAGCCCTATCTGAATTGGTAGGGATAGCTACCAAGTAACAATTTTGTCAATGGTCACCTCAGTAGTTTCCTTTCTCAACCTTGGTAAATTGAGGAGTGCTAACATTTTTGTGTCATTGTCGAGGAGCGAAAGGTCACATTTTCCCCGAGTTTGAATGAGAAGGATCAGATCATGGATTCTACCCTGGATGACAGCAAACTTGAGTATAATTCTTCAAACTATGAAATTTATCATCCATCATCCGAAGTTGATGATAATTTGCAGCAGCCTTGACAATATTCAAGTGATCAAGATATATATGAAGATGTAGATATTTGTGTTGATGTTGATTTGGATACCTCAATTGAAGATATGCAAGAACATACAAATCTTGTCTCTGATATGGATGATATGAAATACCACATTGTTGCATATCCATTTAAGATGGATCAACCAAATGAAGAAGAACAATTAGCCATTTTATTTGAAGGCATCTCCCTTGTTTTTGTTGATCCACAAGAGTTAATGTTTCATGATTTTCAAGCCCCCTTGGGCAGTATTTTGGAAGCATCAAAAAATTTCATTCACCAACACAGGTTTTGGACTCAGGTATCATTTCTAGTTTTCATTTTCTAAATCTTTCTTTATGGTTGGTGGAGAAAAATACAAGCATCAGTCAAGTATTCATTTACTTGTTTGGTTACACTGAATCTTCGACTTCACTTGATTGGATTGTTTATGCATCAGTTAGTTTATGTGAGGTTAGATGAATAAGCTCAACATTATGAGCATCATTTTCGCTATCATTTTCAAGTAGAGGTTGTAGTTGATGATGTATAGGTCAATTTTTAGTTTGATTTAAGTTAGTTTGAGGATTGTAGCTGCATTGACTCCATTTCCCAATGAACAAGGTGACCTAGTATATGGTGTTCTTGACACCTCCTAGGGACATGTCATCCCCATTGGAGCCAATGTTAGAGTCCTATGTTCCATATTAATAAAGAGTTTTCAATCTTCGAAGTTATCAATGTCAAAATTCA
The DNA here is from genome assembly GCA_034641835.2 of Pinus albicaulis. Taxonomy (NCBI): domain Eukaryota; kingdom Viridiplantae; phylum Streptophyta; class Pinopsida; order Pinales; family Pinaceae; genus Pinus; species Pinus albicaulis. The sequence goes on along the minus strand of CM076575.1, from coordinate 1,636,753,586 downwards.
AATTTTGGTCTATGTGAGAAAAATTTGGCAAGTCACATGGAAAAATGTCTTGAGTCATTTTCTAAAGATATTTTCTACTCTCATCATAATCATAAGGTGATGGTCATCATCAAAAGTATCATCACAATGTCTCATGGGTATTTTGAGTCATCAACTCATCATATCCCTATTAAAGTGTCATAATTTGAAATTCATGAGTTAGATTGATGAAAATTTTTATTTTACCCTTACATGCGGCTTGTTATCATTACATATACCTCTCATATCATTTCACCTCACAAACTCCCTCTCATTCTATTCCCTTACCATAAGCCCTAATTGCAGTTGCGCTTTTGGTTAATGAGGAGAAGATTGATTTTGTTAGCGAAAAATAGGTTCTATGATATAAGGAAAAGTCACAAGTTTTCATTTTACCAGGTAGTCAAGGCACCCCAACCTCCTTCATGTAATTTTCATCCCTGTAACACAAGTTTTCAAAGTTTTTCCTAGTAGCGCTGCACTTTTCACCTCACCTAGTTTATCACTTGCTTGAGGAGTCAAATGCCATGGTATCATGATTAAAAATCCTCCATGATCCTTCACTAATAATTTCCCACCATTCCCCTTCCCAGAACCCCTTCATTTCATTTTCCCAAAAAGGCTAAAAAATTTGATGCGCTTTGCTGCATTTTTACCCTAGGTCTATGTTTTGACCTTTCCCTTCCATTTTTCTCATTTTTCTGAGAAATTACACCTCCATTTTCTTCCTAACATCTATCCCTACCCCCCATAATTTTCTCGGAATTTTTCCTACCCTCCTTTCCTTTCATTCCCTTCCCTCAAGTTACTATGCTTCTGAGATTGTCACTGTGTTTTTTCCCCTACCTCCCCTTCACAACTCATTTCCCATGAATAACACTTCCCCATGCATTTTTTTACATTCCATGTCAATTAAATGGATAATTTTACATTTCCTGCACCATGGAGACATTAGATACAAAAAGAAGTCAGAAGAAGGGGATGATTGGCATGATATTTAGGGTTTTGAGGTCATTTGCTACACACAGGGATAGTTTTACTTCAAAATCAGTTTCTAAAGTAATGGAGATGATTTTTACGAACATGAAAGAGGTATTTTTCAATCCCACACCAAATAAAAAGAAATTCATTCATTTTATGCACAGGTGTTATGATTTGGGAGATATGCAACAAGATTTGAAGCTTATTTTTCAAAAATATTTATTTGATTGTTTTAATCATTCTTTTATGGCACAGATTCTGGGAATATGGGAAAATTTTTAAAACCCTCAAAGATTTTATTCTCCAAAACAACCTTATGTACAAAAACCTTTGCTAGGTTTGTAACCGGTATTATTGTTAAAAAGATATCACTTAATCTTCACCCCTATTGTTACAAAAATGCATAAATTTGTATCCTACAGAAATGCAACAAGTAGTTGTTGCGATTTTTCTCATAGGGTCAAAATCCAAAATTCAAGCATGTTAGGATAGCTAATGGCATAAGGATACTAGAAAATCACTTGAGGATGTTTATAGAGTCATGAATTTGCATAAAATGATCAAACAATGTATTTTTCACACCTTGCTACCATATTTTCAGGACTGTTGCTGCGTATTTGGAAAGTTAGTTTTGGGATCAAGTTTCAAGATGTAAAATTTATGTTTTTAGATGGTTAAGCTACTCCAGGGTGTAGTGGACATAACAAAATTTCTTCACAGGCCTTCAGTAAATATTATAACCTCTTCCAAGTCATAAAAATATCAAGTCAAATATTTGTTGTGCTTCTATTGAAATTTTTTGTGTTTCTGGGTTATTTGTTGTGTTTCTGTGCATGAAGATTTTTCACTCCATGTAAATGGTGAAATGTCAAATTAGGTTGATGTAATAGTTATCTCTTGAATTCTCTCTGATTTAAATTAGTTTTTAAACCATTATTATTGTAAATAATCTTGTAATTAATGCCTTGAGAGATAATCTCAATCAATTAGCTAAAAAGGGGTAAATTTGTTTCTAACTTTGCTAGGATTTGGCAATGAGTAAATAGGTGCGTGAATCAGTTGCTATGGATCAAGATTTGACCCCTTAAATGGGAAATATTTTTTATCATCTATATGTACTGAGCGAAAGGTCTAAGAGAAAGGTTGGATACTTGAAGCTCATAGTTTTGGAACATGTGTACTTGATTTTGGCAGAAATAATAGAGGAAATTGCATCTATTTTTAGGAGATTCATGTGTTGTGGTTAGTGACACTTTTTTTCCTCTCTATTTCTTATGCATTTTATTATCATATATTTCTACCAGCCATCTACATTTCTTCTCATGATTATCTCTTAAGTTTTAAACATAATACATTGCCTTATATGCTTTTTTTGTTTGAGATTGTCACCTAAATGTTTTATCCTCAAAACAAATTAATTCATATATGTGTGCTCATTTTAATCCTTTTATACGATTTCCTCCTCACCACACTACAATTACAGATCTATTTGTGTCACTTATTACAACTATCTTTCCTCATTCTATGACTACAACTAATCTTTTAGAATACTTGGCCTAGTTCCTAAACCCTATGCTTCTTATCCAGAAAACCCTAATCAAAATCCTGTTGAGCTAATAAATAGCCTAAAACCCTAATATTCTCCAGTCACAACCATTGGTTGTGAGGTTTATATTCAGAGATCCCTCTCTGATTTTGTAGGGCTAGCTGCCAAGTCAAAATTTGGTATGTGGTTACCTCAGTAGTTTCCTTTCTCAGCCTTGGGAAACTAAGTATTTCTAACATACACCACCAAGATCCAGAAGGATGAGCCCAAAGATCCAAAGGAGGGGGAGAGCCCCTTCCACTCCTAAATATGGGTGAAGGTTTCTCCGTTGCAGTTCATTGTCGATAGCAGAAGTTGTTAGAGTAATTAAACACAACGAAAACTTAATAACCACACACAACAGAAAAAAAAAACATAAAGACATCAGATTTTAACGTGGTTCACCCAACCAATCTGGGCTACGTCCACGAAACAGGGCATCGGCAATCTCATTCATCAACTGGAGAATTACAACAGCAGAGTTTCTCATCTTCTCTTCCACTCACCTCACATTCCTCATGCTCATTTTCCTCTATGGGCTTACATTTTATAGCTGGGAGTAGAAACTAAATCATATATTCACTCACAAAAAATATAGGATGCATTAACTCCACATCAGGATTACATGGAGTCAATTTAGCAAAAAATCCTATTGTTGTCACATTCATGAGATTTTATCCAAATTTAATTAAAAAGAAAATCTCAACAATCTCCACCTTCACAAAAATTAGCCTGATACCCTGTTCCATTATTATTTTTATCTTTTCTGCAAGCCAAGAGAAGCCAGACACCATCGTAGCTTCTCTAAAAAAACTGGTTTCATGAACATGTCTGCACAGTTTTCCTTTGTATGCACCTTTTCAAGAGAGACTCCCCTTTTAGTGATAACCTGTCCTACAAAATGGTACTTTATAGGTATATGCTTTGGTTTACTATGATAGGCCATATTTCTAGCCAAGTGAATTGCACTTTGACTATCACAAAATAACTTGATGTTGTCCTGTAACCTACCAAACTCACCAAACAAACCTTTCAACCAAACCACTTCTTTGCAAGCATGTGAAAAAGCTATGTATTCTGCTTTTGTAGTGGATAAAGCAACAATGTTCTGTAGCTTTGACATCCAGCTAATAGCTCCACCTGCAAGAGTAAAGACATACCCTGAATTTGACCTTCTCTTATCCAAATCACCTGCAAAATCAGAATCAACATATCCGCAAACAAATTCACTACTCCTGCTATAAGTGATATAGTAATCACTTGTGCCTCTCAGATACCGAAGCACCCATTTCACTGCTAACCAGTGTTCTTTTCCTGGATTTTCCATATACCTACTGACAACCCCAACTGCATGTGAAATATATGGTCGAGTACAAACCATCACATACATCAAACAACCTACTACATTGGCATATGGAATTCGAGACATATATTCCTTTCCTTCATCAGTGTTAGGACATAAAATTGAAGAAAGCTTAAAATGGGAAGAAAAAGGGACTAAAACAGGCTTCACATTGTTCATACCAAACCTCAAGAGTATTTTCTCAATATGCTTCTTTTGTGATTGCAGCAGCTTACCATTGCTCCCGTCTCTGAAAATATCCATGCCCAAAATCTGTCTTGTTGCTCCTAGATATTTCATATCAAAAGTCCTAGCCATCTGAGTCTTTAACTTGTTGATCTCTGTTATGCTTTTTCTTGCTAAAAGCATATTGTCAACATATAACACTAAGATAATGAACATTCCATTACATAATTTCTTAAAGTAAACACAATGATCATATTCACTTCTTATATAATTTTGACTCATCATGAAAGAATCACATTTATTGTACCATTGTCGAGGCGACTGCTTCAGACCATACAATGATTTCATGAGCCTGCAGACAAATTTCTTGTTGTGATTTTGAACAAACCCTTCAGGTTGTTCCATGTAAATCTCCTCATCTAAATCTCCATGTAAAAATGCAGTTTTAAAATCTAGTTGTTGTAATTCTAAATCAAGTAAAGCAACTAATGCTAACACAATCCGAATTGAAACAATTTTTACAATTGGTGAAAATATCTCATGAAATTCAATGCCTTCTTTCTGAGAAAAACCTTTCGCGACCAGCCTCACTTTGTACCTGTCCTTTGTATCATCAACACCGCTTTTCAATTTGTAAACCCATTTACATCCCACAGTTTTTCTGTCTTTAGGAAGTTCCACCACATCCCATGTGGCATTCTTGTCTAATGCCTTCATCTCGTCCTTCATAGCTTCTTTCCACTTATCACTGTTAGAACCTTCTACAACTTCCTGATAGCACAAAGGTTCATCATCATTAGCGATTAAAGAAACTGAAGTAACATAATCATCATACCTTTTAGGAGGACGTCTAATTCTCATGGACCTCCTTAAAGATGTTTCTGGTACTTCCACAATTTTCTGATTATTATCTGTAGGAACTTCTTCATGATCTGCATCTAAAACATGTTCATGATTTGCATTTGAAACTTGTTCATGATCTGTACTATCATCAGTATTTGAGCTTGGTTTCAAGCGAAAAGATGGTAAATTTAACATCTACGGTAATGATAGTCCTTTGAGTAGTAGGATCCCAAAAATTGTATCCCTTATTCCTATCACCATATCCAACAAAGATATATCTTTTTGATTTAGGATCTAATTTAGAATGTTGATGTTTCGGAACTAGAGCATATGCATCACAACCAAAAAATTTCAGTTTAGAAAAATCACAAGGATGACCTTTCCATACCTCTTGAGGAATTTTGCATCCTATTGCAATTGATGGTGATCGATTTACCAAGTAACAAGTCATAGAAACCACTTCTGTCCACAATTCCTTCTACAAATTGGCGTTACTAAGCATAATTCTTGCTCTCTCTAAGAGAGTCCTGTTCATGCGTTCAACAACTTCATTTTGCTGAGTATATACAGTATTTTTATGTCTTTTGATCCCAGCGTCCTTGAAATAATTATCAAATTCCTTTGAAGTAAACTCACCACCATTGTGAATTCTTAAAAATTTAATGGTTCTTCCAGTGATGTTTTCAACTAATGCTCTAAACTATTTAAAAACTCTTAATACATCAAACTTCTTCTTTAACATATAGACCCGCACTTTTCTAGAGAAATCATCAATAAAAGATACAAAATATGACGATCTTCCATGTGAGGTCATAGGAGATGGACCCCAAACATCAGAATGCATATAATCAAGGATTCCCTTACTAGTATGTTTTCCAGTTTTAAACTTCTGCTTGCTTTGTTTCCGATATAGACAATGTTTGTAGAAATCTAACTTAGAAGATTTTAAACTAGGAAGTAACTTACTATCAGATAAAATTTTAATCCTCTTTCGCTCATACGGCCCAACCTTTGATGCCATAAATGAATAGAATTACTGTCATTTTCAGATACTGTAGAAGCATGATCTGACTCTGTGCTTCCTTCTAACTGAAAAAGATTTCCAACCTTCTTTGCTTTCATTACTAGTAAAATTCTTTTATAAAATTTCATTACTCCACCTTGAATAAAGGTTTTATATCCATTTGTGTCTAGCACTCCTAGTGAAATGAGGTTTTTTCTTAGTTCAGGCACATGTCTTACATCAGTTAAAATTTTATTTGTCCCATCAAACATTTTAATCTGGATGCTACCAATTCCCACAATATTACACGAGACATCATTTCCCATGTAAACAACTCCATCATTAATTGATTTATAAGTTTTAAACCATTCTCTATGAATGCACATGTGATTTGACGCTCCAGAATCTAACAACCAATGTTGATCATGATTAGACAAACTAACTGATAACACTTCATCACTAATACCTGAAATGGATGTCGAACTTGTATCTGTCGTGTTTGCTTCTTTCTTCTCTGTCGAAGAGTCTCCTTTGGATGTTTGTTGTCTCTTCCAACAGTCCTTCTTCAAATGTCCTGATTTGCCACAAAACCAACACTTTACCTCAGTCTTCTTCCCTTTCGATTTTGAACGCGAGTTTTTGTGCTTACTAAAGCGTCTTTCTCTAGAATGACCTCTAACCATCATTGCTTCTGATGTAAAGGTTTCTGAATTTGACCTTTTCCTTGTTTCTTCAGACAACAAAGCTCCAACAACATCATCAAACGCAAGGGTTTCTGATGAACTAAGACTTATAGAAGTAACAAAATGATCCCATGACTCGGGCAATGAGCATAATAAAGCTACAACTTTATCTTCTGATTCAAATTTTACTTCTATACTTTCTAACTGCACCAAGAGAGTATTAAAGGTATTCAGATGGTTAGTTATCATCATACCTTCCTTCATGCACAAGCTGTATAACTATCATTTCAGAAGAATCCTATTGGTTAAGGATTTTGTCATGTACAACTTTTCAAGCTTTGTCCACAAACCAGCAACAATTTTCTCTGACACGATGTTAAACAAAACGTCATCCGCCAAACACAAACGAATGCCGCTCAGTGCTCCTTCATCCATGTCACTCCATTCGTTATCTGTCATGGTGTAAGGTTGTTTGTCTTTTCCCAATAGCGCCTTCGCCACGCCTTGTTGCACGAGTATATCATACATCTTCACTTTCCAGATCTCGAAGTTTTTTCTTCTATTGAACTTCTCGATCTCAAATCGAGCACTTTGTGTTTTTTCCATGTTTAGTAGCTCGTGTCACAATATCTCCAATTGCAACTCTTAATAAATGAATTTTTTATTTTAAAAATGCCCTTAAGTTAAAAAAATGCCCTTCAGCTATAAAATGCCTTTCCCTTAATACCATATGCAAATGGAATTTTAAATTACAAATCGATTTAAAAAAAATTTACAACATGAAGTGCCACCATTTTCAATATTGCATTTGATTTCAAAGATTGCATATTACTATAAATCTACTTTCAATATAATTGATTTAAAAAATTGCACATCACTATAAATCGATTTTCAATATAATCGATTTTTTAAAAGATTGCAAATCACTATAAATCGATATACAATTCAATTCAAACCACCATTTCAAACTCTCTGTCATCGATGCAACTTAGCATACTATTCCAACCCAAACAAAAATGTAAATTCTGATCAGTGTTGTAGCGTCATCCATTCACAGCAATATTCAAACCATTCTTTACGCAAGCATACATTTTTTTACTAAGCATACATTCTTTGATTCAAAACGTCAATCAAGTGACAGAGTGCGTAGTAATATACACATACCAATTGTTGCAGGAATGTCTCCCAACCTGTGCCGTTAGAAAACCATCCAAACCTATAGCTTATAACGCTATAGCTCCATCTCTCGGCGTGGAAGCGTACATCTCTTGGCAATTTGGCAATAACTCACAGTGCTCAGCAGCAACTCACAATCTCCACGTTAGATCTGCAGCTTGAACGCAAGTCTTCAACAATTTAAAAAACATCGGCTCTTCCACACAGCAGCCCACACTCAAGCTCGACCCACACAGCGGAAAAATAATGGCTCTGTGTAATTAAGTCAATGTCTTGGCTCTCTATACAAACAACATGTATTAAATGCTACCACGGCTTACATAGCCATGGCTCGGCTCCAAATTTCTTACGCTAGCATAAAACAACTCTTGGATTAGGCACAACAGTATAAAAAACAACTGACAGGCAGGCTCTGATACCAATTTTTAGAGTAATTAAACACAATGGAAACTTAATAACCACACACAGCAGAAAAAAAAACATAAAGACATCATATTTTAACGTGGTTCACCAAACCAATCTTGGCTACGTCCACCAAATTGGGCATCGGCAATCTCATTCATCAACTGGAGAATTACAACAGCAGAGTTTCTCATCTTCTCTTCCACTCACCTCACATTCCTCATGCTCATTTGCCTCTACGGGCTTACATTTTATAGCTGGGAGTAGAAATTGAATCATAAATTCACTCACAACAAATATAGGATGCATTAACTCCACATCAGGATCACATGGAGTCAATTTCGCAACAAATCCTATTGTTGTCACATTCATGAGATTTCTCCAAATTTAATTAAAAATAAAATCTCAACAGAAGCCAAATGAACCTCATTTCAGCAGAGGTCATGAAGCATTTGGGCCTACCAACCAAAACACACCTACAACCGTACACCATCAGGTGGCTTCACCAAGGATGAGATCTTTGCATCAACTAATAGTATTGCCTTCCCTACAACATAAATCCATTTACATATGATATAATGTGTGATGCCACTCCTCTTGAATTTTTTGATGGATTATTAGGCCAACCATATTTGTGGAATTGAAATATTGTGTATGGGTCTAGGCCTCACACTATTATTATTAATTTTGGAAATAATTTGTACAGGATACCGGAGGTAGCACCGCCTACCTCCATCTCTCTAATCACCGTGAATCAATGCAGTAAGCTCATTTCCCATATCAGGAAATTTGTTTTCCTTATTATTCTCCCTTAGGGAAGGAACAACATTGTGGCCACGGCCTTCAAACAAGGCTCCTTTGCATGGCAGCAACATATGGAAAAGGTCATGGAGGAGTACAGGGACATATTTACCTCACCCACAGGGGTACCTCTACACTGTTAGGTCAAAAACCCCATTGATATAACCTAAGGTGCGTCGCTTCCCAATGAACCAATATATCAATGCTCTGTCTAGAAAACGATGAAATATAGATTCATATCTAGGAGTTTTTGCAGAAAGGGAACATCAGGCCAAGTTTATCACCTCGTGTGAGGCTGATTGTGTTGGTATAGAATAAGGATGGGACCTTGAGCCTCTGTATTAACTATCGGTCGCTGAACAAGATCATTGTTCTAAATAGGTATCCAATCCCATAGATTGATGACATTTTTGACCAGCTCAAGGGGCGTAAATGTTTCAGTAATATCGACTTGAAGTTTGAGTATCACCAGGTACCAATCGAACCCTCTAATGTGTGGAAGACTACCTTCAAATCAAAGGAGGGAATTTTTGAATGGTTGTTAATGTCTTTCAAGTTGACGAATTCCCCCACAACCTTCATGAGGCTAATGGACGACATATTGTGACCCTTCACCAACTCATTCGTGGTGGTGTATTTGTATGGCATCTTGATCTTTAGTCAGAGTTGGGAAGGGAACCTCTGCCGCATTAGACAAGTCCTCCAAACTCTATGACAACACAAGGTGTGTACCTATTTGGAGAAATGCACTTTTGGTATGACCCAAGTTCAATATATGGGGTACTGTTGGAACATATCCAAATGCAGGTGGGGGGGACCTTGTTTTGACAGGTACATCATTGATGAGCAGGGTGTGCATGTGGACCCATCCCAGATACAAGTCATTCAAGATTAGACGACCCCAACCACTCTAACAGAGCTCCACATCATTTTGGGTCTTTCCAATTTCTACTGGAGGTTCATTTTTGGGTTCTGTCATATCACTTCGCCTTTGAGTCAAGTCAGCGAGGGAGGAGTGAAAGAAAAATTATTTTGATGTGAATCCCAAAAAAAATTGTTTTTTCAGTTGAAGCATCGCCTCTGCTCTACACCAGTACTCCCATTACTAGACCTACAACAATCATTTTAGATTAATACATATGATTATGACTATGCTATTGGTGCATTTATTACTCAATAGGGGAATCGAGTGGCATATCCCTTTGACACACTTTCAGACACAGTCTGAAAGTATCCCACCTACGACAAAGAGATGTATTCCATTGTGTAGGATTTTCTACAATGAATGCATTACATTCTGGGGAAGTAAACGGTCATCCACATAGACCACTCACCCCTATAGTTCATACAGACACAAGGGAAGTTGTTGAATGATCCCCATCAGAAATTTCCCACATACTTGCAACAGTTACACTTCAAGATTAAGTACAAGAAGGGTAGCACCAATAACATTGCAGAATACCTTAGCTGGCCACTATTCATGAAGATGACCACTATGCTTGACTCTTGTGGGTGTGTTACTTCAGTGTGGCCGCATATGTACAAGAGTGATCTAGAATTTCACAACAGATACCAAACACTCCTAGAAGGAAAGAAAGTTCCAAATTTTCACCTCTAGGATACACTGCTATGTCACCTATGACACCTTTTTGTTCCTTCAAGAAAGCATTCTAAGATGATTTTGGAGGCACACTATAGTCGAGTCGTTGGACACTTTGGAGTAGAGAAAAAAATTTCAATGCTACATAAGTATTTTTATTGGCCAAACCTTCGACAGGATGTTGGGAAGTACATCAGGTCTTGCACTGCTTACACCATCTCCAAACCAACCATCAAGAAGAAAGTCCTATATACTCCTCTTCCTACTCCTATTTGACCTTGGGAATCCATCTCCATGGATTACATGTCGAGCCTCCCTTCGACTAAGAATAAAAACGACTGTGTTTTTTTTGTCATTGACAGATTCTCTAGTATGGCCATTATGGTGGCCTGCAAGAAGAGTATCACAACAGAAGCCACTGCTAAGCTCTTATTTGAACGAGTCTTGGTACACTTTGGGATCCCAAAATCCATTATCTTAGATCGAGACAATAGGTTCCTAAGTACATTCCGTTCAAGTCTCTGGTCAATGCTAGATACCAAACTCACTAAGTCTATGACTTTACACCCCCAAACTGATGGTCAAATAGAGATCGTCAACAGGATGATCGTACAAATTTTGCACATGTATAACTTGAAGTTACTCACACACTGGATGAAAGCCTCCCATATGTCTAGCATAGCTACAAAAAATATCTCCATAGATCAACTGGCTAGAACCCCTTTCACGTGGGGTTGGGATTCCAGCCATTAAGTCCCGTCAAAGTGGCCATACCATTTGGAACCACTGTAGCAACTTCGACCCATGCTCAGACTTAAACCGATAGGGATAACAAATTCGATGAGCAAATCAATCACATCTACTAGTATGTCCATGAAATATTTGATAAATTCAATGCTAAGTACAATCAGCAACATGATCAACATCAGGTGCCACAAAAGTTCTAGGTGGGCGAGAAAGTTTGCCTACATTTGCAGAAGGAGCACCTTGATGGGTCCCACCATGAGCTTTGACCGCTCTGATATCATCCATAAACCATCACCAAGGCTATAGGGGAAAATTATTTTGAGCTCACCATTCCACCATTCCTTGGCCTACACTCAATGTTCAATGTATACCTCCTTCAGCCATACTTTCCACCATTACTATACACATCTGACATTCCATAATAACTCACACCAATAGAGTTAAACCCAGAGTGCATGGAACATGGCACCACTAATCAGATCACGGACATGCATATCAATAAAACTTGCTTGTATAAGATCCAACTGTATCGGGTTATCAAATTTAGCCAACTCCTACATCAAGGCAAGTGGCTCACTAGGGACGAAGTTCAGCAGAAGTTTTCCCATCTCATGGAGGCACTCAACGCAATGGATAACATTGATTCCTATGGGGGGAGGACTGATCCAAGTGGATATTGGTGGCCGCCCACCTATTCCACTTGGACCTACATGATTGTATCTTTAATTTTTTGAGTTTCCTTAATCGTAGAAAAATTTACTATTTTTGGTAGTTTTTTGAATCCTAAACTTCGAAAGCCATTTTGAGGCCCTAAACGACGTTTTTTGGGAAAACCATGAAAAATAAGAGTCTTCAACTTAATTTTTCCTCTTGATTTTTTTTCCTTGGATGTAAATTTCTAATGATGTATTATGCACATCAAATGGAGCTCATATTCCAAAGTTACAACCCTAGAAAGTTAATGTACCAATTTATCCAAACGGGGCCCATAGTTTTGGCGCTTCATCTCCTAGTGTTAGGTTTTTGGATATTTAGGGTTTTCCATTGCTTCTCAATAATAAATAGGTCTTTGAGCCTCATTGTAACACATTTCATAGGCATGTAGCTGCCACATCTATTCTCATAGATAAGCGACCATCGCCTAGGCTATTTTATTTCCATTCTGTGTGTAAGCATATTTAAGTTCTTTGATATTAATGAAATGAAATGTTATTTATATTGCATCTCTATATTTGTGGTTATATTTGTATTTTTTGGTGTTCCTGTCTAATTTTAGATAATATTGTACCTATCATGATGTGTACACATAGCATATGTAGTATTGTGTACATATGATGATTGTATGCATGTTGTATATGGTGTTGTGTGTATATTGCATATGCAGTGATAGGTATATATAGTTTTATGAACATGTTGTATATGCAATGATATGTACATATGGTGTTGTGTGTGTGTTTTACATATGGTGCTATGTACATATGGTGTTTTGTGCATGATTGTACATGTGGCGTTGTGTTCATGTGGTGTTGTGTACATGTTGTTTTGTGTGCATGTGGTGTCACGTACATGTTATGCATGTGGTGTCGTGTATATGTTGTGCATATCGTGTTGTGTACATGTGGTATTGTGTACACATTTTACAAGTGGTGCATTTTACATTTGGCGTTGTGTAGGTGGTGACGCATACATGTGACGTTGTGCACTCGTTGTGAAGATAGTGTTGTGTACATGTGGTACTATGTACATGTTTGCATATGGTACTGGTGTACATGTGGTATTTTTTCCATGGCGTACATGTTGCGTTGTGGGCATGAAGTACTATGTATGTGTGTGGTCTATTTGTGGTATCATAGCATGTGTATTCGTTGTGTTGTACTTTATATATGTATATTTATTTTGTTGTGTTTTACACCAGATGTAGGTGTAGGTGTTGTGTTGCATTGTACACCGGGTGTAGGGGTATGTTTCGTATTCCGATGTGGGTGTGTGTATTGTATGGTGTTGTGTGTCATATGTGGGTGTGCATTTTGTGATGTACATTGTGTGTATGTGTACGTTATTTAAGAGAAGAAAAATCATTGAGTGTTTTCTAGGTGTGGCAAACCGATCCTGTGTGTGTATAGAAAGAATAAAGTAAAAATTAAGGACCAATGAAGGATAACTATCGATATTTTATTGCAGTTTTATTATGTGTGTCATTTACGATTCTCACTTATGATGGTTACATGTGATTTATGATTATGGTTTATGGTGATTTCATATGATTCGTGATTTTGATTTATGATGGTTTTGTTTTGAGCTACCCGGGTGTGATATGTTTATACATGATGATTTGATCCAAAAACTAGTTTGACTTGTTGTGATAGGAAGTAAACAGAATTGCAAGTGTACCTTATTGACGAGCTACCAATGAGGTATGATTTGAAGTTATTTCAATTTATTTTGAACCTAATGGAAATTATGTGCTTTGTACAAGAAATCATGCAATGCCCTGTTGGGTGGTTGAAACTAAATGCAAGAATTAGCAAAAAAAACAAGAATTGGGACAGACAACAGTATGTTGGTAAATCATTTCATGAGCAGGGCCATTGTGGGACACTAGTACACAATAGTGTCCATTGATTTCCGTGATCATGCTATGAACGGTATGATGGCTTTGAGATAGGGATATGCAATATTTTTTAATCTTTTGATGTGAGGAAGCCTTGGTAAGGGATGGAATACCTAGGATGGTGTTCTAGTATAACTTGGAAGTTGTGTGACTGCATGGAAGGTGGTGACCTGATTTCCCGAGGGATTGTGTAGTAGAGAAGAGAAGGTCAGGGATGAATTTTTTTTTGTCATTACAATTTCCAGATGGAATTAGATCACATTGGGAGTGTGCCCTAGTACAATGAGTTGGTAATTGTTCATTGAGGATACAATAGCGCAAGATTGTAGCATTGGAAATTGGATGTAGCTTTGACTTTAACAGTAGATTTTGGGCTTCCTGGGAAGGAATTAACTCCTGGTATTACTTTGAGGTTGGAGGTGAGCCTTTCAATTCCATTGTTGTGGGTGCAGGCATTGTATCCTTTTATTTTATGGTTGAAAAAATGTGCATATGTGTATATGTATATATTGTTGTAAATATTGTATTGAGTTAGATTTATAAAGCTACATAGACAGTATGGTTATTTTTTTGTTGAGAAAATGTTCTTATTATTGTAAATATCATAAGGAGTTGTGTTATAAATCTCCATTAAACGATATGGTTTTCATTTTTTCAACAAATGGTCATTGTAAATACTACAACGAGTTGTGTTATAAAGCTCTGTAGGAAGTATGTTTTGGTTTTTAGTGATTTTCTAGTTGTAGGTGTCATTGAACATCGAGGATGGTGTTCCCCCAGGGGTAGGGTTCTGTAACAACCCTAGTTTAAAATCCATGTAAAAATATATAAGAACAAGGTCATGGGACACATATTCCAAGCATAATGGTGGGAAAAAAATCTTAATGGGTGTTCATTTTGGCTATTATGGCTAAGGAAATTGACAAAGGCAATGGAAAAGGATTTGGAAAGGCATGAGGCATTGATTGACATTTTATTTATGAAAATAATGGAAAATAGGAGAAAAGGAAGGTGAAAGGTCACACGTTGCATGTGAGGAGGAAATTGAAGGAAAATAATGGAAAATGAAGAAAATAGAGGTCTCATTGATTAAAAGGCTTCTAAGGATCAGTGGGAAAGATTTTGCTCATGTTTTTTATCAATGCAGTTTTGGAGCTCTCATTATTCTCTCTCTCTCTCATGCTCTTGGATACTTAGATATTTCTTAGAGAACTCTTGGAGAGTGTGGCACACTTGATGATTTGGAGAAAGAAAGAAAAGGAAGAGCAGAAAAGTAAAAGAGGACATCAGGATCAGTAGGTACATCGTGTTTTGAATGTAGGTACCGAGTTGCATGTATGTTTTCCTCACTATTTTTTGCATGCATGGTGTTTGCATGTGGTTTCTTGGTCATGATGTATCATTGGCATGGAGGACAACATGTATGGATAGTGGATTTTTCGAGCCTTTCCACTTCCTCGATATCCATGGTGTTGTGGGTTCATTCCATTATTTGTTTTTTGGGTTGGTTCTCATGTTCCTTTGGTTGTGGGTTGAGTTATTAGTTCTTAGAAGCCTTCATTGGAAAAATGCTCTGGAAGCCCGAAGAGCATATATGGGTTGAGTTACTAGTCCTGGAAGCCTCGATTGGACAAACACTCTTGAAACCCTAGGTGGGTTGAGTTACTAGTCCTGGAAGCCCTGGTTCGAAAAATGCTCTGGAATCCCTGTAATAGCTTGGGTTGAGTTACTAGTCCTGGAAGCCCTAGTTGGAAAAAATGCTCTAGAGCCCTCGAACAGCTTGGGTAGAGACCAATCCATGATGGTTTTTATTTTCTACCATGAGGTGGAACCATTGGTTGAGGGTTGAAGTGGTTTGGCCTCTAGAAGCCCTGATTTTTTTTTTATCGATTTGGTTTATTAGATCCCACAATAATGCTTGCAATGTGTCACGAGGGTTACTGGGTGAAGAGATATTTGGCTCAACCATGTCTATGGTTGGGTGGAACGTGGAAGTCCCGGACTTGGTTTAATTTTGATTGTGGAAATAAGAGCTCTTTTCCACTTTTATTGATGGTTAAATGTGCTTTTCATTTTGTGGCTTATATGGTTTTTATGTGATTGTCATTTCTGTTGCTTATATGCTCGTTATGACTTAGTTTTACGATGGTGATGATGTATGGATCTCATCAGGTTTTGATTCGTAAATGAATGAACAATGTCTATGCCTAAATAGATGATAATGTAGGTAATTTGATAAGGAAACAATGCTTCTTAGAGATTCTCAGATAAGTATAACACCCCTATGCTCAGATTTGTTATTTACACATGTATATTAAATATTTGCGACTTTTTTGACGAAATTATTGTCATTGATAGTAATGCAAGCCCTTGTTCGAATGTTTGCTTGTGCACCATTGTTTTGCTATTATATTTAATTTATGAACTTGTTATTGAGTTCTAGGCAGTGACCTAGGCTTTGAGCCTGAAAAAGTGGCTCAAATATTGGGGATGTTGGAATAGGTATATGGGAAAAAAATCCCTGTACACATGCATGCATATGGTGTGGAAGCATCTAGAGCCTCCCAGATGCACCCATTCCTATACTGTTGGAGTGTCAAGGGGTTTGAAGGTTTAAAATCTGAGAGGGACCCAGGGACTGGATACTTGAGTGGTTGGGTTGGATCCTGAGAGTTATGTTTATGATGTGATAGGTATATTTGATGTGTTTAAATCTCTTCCACTTCCTTAAGGTCACCTAGGAGGTTGAATCAAATCATAGTAACCTCTCGTTGCAATTTTACCCGGGTTGGCCAATTACTTGGGTAGATGTGGGATGAGGGTGGTGACAATTACATGTTTTATGAGGACATCTAGAAAACAATATTCCATCATGGTTGTGGTGGATATGTTAATTAAGGTAACACACTTCATTCCAGTGAAGACTATGTATTCGACTAGAGATTTGGAACAGGTGTTCATTAGAGATGTGGTTAGATTGCATGGTGTTCTAAAGAATATTGTTTCAGACATGGATGCTACGCTAACTTCTATGTTCTAGAAATAGTTATATGTAGTCTTAGGTACAAATTTGGCCTTCAGTACAACTTATCATCCTCATATTAAGGATAGATAGAGTGGATCAACCGGATATTAGAGGACATTTTGAGGATGCATGTGATGAATCAACAACAAAAGTGGGAAGAGTATCTCCCACTGGTAGAATTTTCTTACAACAATGGTTACCAGGAGTCACTAAGGATGAGCTTGTTTGAGGCATTGTACGTGTTAGTGTCAGTATTTTCATCCTTCCACCAATGATCAAAATTAACTCTTTCATGTCATGTTAGGGATCCCATTAAGTATTTTTTTCATTCCACTAGGTCATGCAAAAATTTGGTCACTTGGTGCAGATTTTAATTAGGCTTCACTCTTTTCAAAAAATGAGATGATCTCATCACTTGTTGGATTATTTATCACTATGCTAACTGTCCATTATTCATGAGCCTTTATCACCTTTTTATTCATATCATCATGAAGTCCATTCAGTCAAAGTGTCCATTAGGTCTTAGGGTTTTCAAGGTACATTAAAACATCATTTCCATTGCATAAAAGACCAGGAAGACTAAGGGTGATCAATAAATTCACTTTACCATGTAATGTGGAAATGTAAATATGTATTTTTTATTTCATTGTGTAATTTTTTATTCCATTATGTAATTTTATGTTTTCTCAATATTGAATAATTTCATGGTTCTAAGATAGCTACCAACTCAAATTTTCATATGCCAAGAAAGATCAGAAGTTTCAAAGACTAAAGTGTTCTCAAATACATCAAATGATCAATCTCCAAAGATTAGAAACAAAAGTGAAAGGTAAATATTTCAAATTTTAAAGTGAATGCCAAGAAGAGAAGTGGGTCCCAAAAGCAAATTCATTCAAATCACCAAGTATAAAGCCCATCACAAGAAAAAGAAAGCACTCATTTTCTATCCCAACCATCGAGTGCCCACTCCCTTAGCTCGAATATCAAGTTTGCAGGGTAAAAATTCAAATTTTTTGGTGGCGCTGTGATCCTGGAGGCAAGGCACTATGCTCCTGGAGAAGGATGTTGCGCTCCTGGCAGATAGCCACTACGCTCCTAAAACTGGCGCTGCGCTCCTGCCCAGTTTCAGTCACAACCTTCAAAACATCGTACAAGTGCTTATAATCACCAAAAAATGGTTTCTCCACCTCATGAAAAATAAGCCACACCATTTTGTGCCCTCCTTGCATTTCCCATTTGCAAATTTAAAGTGTTAAATTTCTTATTCAAATTTGCAAATTTTTTAAGCTAAGAAACCCTAGCCTTCATTCCTACATCCCAAAATTTTTCCCCAGACCCTACATTCCTTATCCACATCACACTAGACCCTAATCCTATCCCTACATCACCAAATCCCTGTCCCCAAAATACATTTCCCAAAACCCTAGCTCCTAGACTACAAATTTCCTAGGTAACTTCCCTATACCTATAATAAATTTCCCCACCTCATTTCCTTAGGTATTTTAATCCCATATCAGTTCCCTAATTTCCCTAACCCCCTCCCATATTTTCCCAATTTCTCCTACTCCCATATCCACTCCATAAACCTATATTCCACTCCCTTTTCCTTTCCCTAGGGTTTCAAAACTAAAAACACCATGAAGGAGGAAGACAAAGATTTCATGGAAGAGGAGGAAGATAGAGAGGAAAGAAGCCCCCGCAAGGGAGGAATAATTTTGAGGCTTGAGCCCACTAACCCCAGAGAATTGATGGCCTCACCCATGACATTATCTTGCTTTGAATATGTTGGTTGCCTTGATTTATGTGAAATGGTCCAAAGAGTTCAATACCACCCTGTTTTGAGCAGAGTTTTCATCTCAAACCTTAAAGACAATCAGGTGACCATTGCAGGTGTGACCTTCACCATATCCACACCTATCATTGATGCTGCCACAGGGACACCTAATATGGGTGAGAAGTGGTTTAAAGCCAAATACTTGGATGACCAGTATTATGAACCATTCAGCAAACCAAGGTACAAAAATGAGAGAAAGAAAGTCTTCCCTTTCAGTTATCTTCTTGATAGGTATATCCCCATGATGAAAATCATCATGAAGTACTTCTCTTATGACGGATGGTTCTCGAGACTTTGCACATATCATATTAGACTTCTCATGCACTTCGAAAGAGTCAAGTTGCTCAACATCCCATAATATTTGTTCATGAGCATAGAAAAATGGCCTAGATAGTACATAAGAGAGAATATGATCAGCAAATTAAAAACATGTTCCATCACTCTTTGATCAAAATCATTGTACTCCATCATCTAAACCAGTTGCACATTTCATGGGATACCTTCATTTCCAATGATGTTTTCACTCCTCCACCACCTCATCCCACTGCATCTATTCCTCCATCATCTCAGCCTATTGGACCCATCTCATCACCATCATCTGTACTTTAGAGCCAAATTGGGTCATCCAGCAGAGTTGTGGTCAAAGAGCCTAAAAATACCAAATAGGTTGAGAAGGATAAACATGTCAAAACCTATCAGAGGGGACCTAGGCAGGTGTTTTCTCCACAGATTGTAGAAGGGGCCTTGCCATATTAATCAACAAAGGAGGTACAAAAGGGAAAGAAAAAGTAGAAAGAGGTAGTTGTGCAAGATTGGATCAGCAAGATTATCGTGAGGCCTCAAGCTTAATTGTCAAAGAAAAGGATTCCCAAATTAGAGCGCTGCAAACTAACTTAGACAGAGCTCAGTTTGTCATTTCATTTCTTGAGCAAGAGAATAACTAACTCAAAGATCAATAAGTTCTTATGGAGCTAGAGCTGAAAAAAAAAAGAGGTAAAGCCATGATGTCACTTTATAATCCTAATCATGATGACATTTAAGCCAACAGAACAAGACCAAATACAAGGGGTCCTAAAAGAGCTCTACAACGATAGAAGATTAAGGATGAAAATCTCACTTTTGAGGAGATGATTGCCAAGGAGGTTGAAGATGACAGAGAAATATGGCTAGATAGGGTCAACATCCACCTTTAGAAACTTCTCCACAAGGCAAAAAAAGGACAACAAAATTCTCAGAAACACGTCTAACATGTATATCACAAGAAACAAGGTTTGTAGCATTAAACTCAAGCAATTGCAGCAAAAACATAAGCAAACCCTAGCAAAGAAAAAGGAAGGAGACAAGCTTGAAATCCTTGATGAGGCATCTCTCATTGCCTAACATACTTCATCAGGCTTCCACAATTTTTTTTTAAGAATTTTTTAGCAAAGTTTTGAATTTTTTGGTTTTTTGCAAACTTTTGATATTTTTAGCATAGCTAGACTGTAGGAGCGCAATGCCTTAGGAATTGTGCTTCTTCTAGAGGCCTCCAAATGCAAAACCAAGACCACTCGTTGATTCATAAGGTAATAAATATTCAATTTAGACACTTTTCCTTAGAAAATTTGGGCAATATGGCGGGGAAAAATGTCAAAAAAAACCCAAAAAAATCATCTTTCTGCCTAGTTTTTTAGCTAGCCACTGTGCTCCTGACTAGTCTTGGGAGATTGACTTTTTGGAGGGTCAAAACTTATCATTCTTGGAAACCAAGGACAATTTTTGATACTAGAGATGTCAAGCTTTCCAATGAGCTATCATGAGCTCAATTTGGACATCAGAAACCCCTTCAAAAGTTGAGCTGAAGATGGTGTTGCACTCCTGACAATAGCACTGCGCTCCTGACAAGTGACTAATATTTCTAAATTTTTCTCAGTTTTTTGAGTTTCACCATGGAAAATCATGTTTTTACCAATGTAAATGATGGATGTAAATGTAATTATGATTTTTTTGAGTTACCTAGCGGTAAATACAATAGGTAAATTTATTTTTGAGGATTGATGAATTAGTTTCACTAAAGTTAGGGATGAGTCAGTTTGACCTTCCTACACCTTAGGTTTGCAGTTTAGAATTTTGTGGATTAGCTCCACAACTCGGGGATTCAACCCATGAGGTTGGGAGAATTTGTTTCATGCATATACCTTTCACTTCTTGACTCATTTCATAGGAACAATGTAAACTTTGAAACAGAAACGGAAACGAGTATCCACATTTTTTAGGTAGCAAAAAATCATCTGATTTTGAAAAGTGTTGATTCAGAATACTCTTAATTTCTTTTTAGCATGTTTTTTACACATTAAATTTTCTAATGTACCAAGTATAAACATTATTTTTAAAATGTTAGTGATTTTTATGTTGATTCTGAAAAGTGTCAATGCCAACATCTTTTGTTTTTTTAGAAGACTTATTTTTTACTTAAAATTTTCTAATGTATTTAACGCTAATAATTATTTTCTAAATTTAACAATTTTTTATGTACTCATCTTATTCCTCTTCACTTACATATTTTTTTAAGTGTTTTTCAGGTTTTTGTTTTTTTTTTTTTTTCATTTTTTTTTTTTTGTAGTGAGATATTTGATTTTTTGTAGTGTTAAAAAAAAAAACAAATTTTAAATTTTTGATCTTCTATCTAATTATATATTGTTAAATAATATTTCATTTCCCATTAAATACTTGTCACTAAAAAAACAAGAACCTATAACAATTTACATAAAAAAACACATTTTGAATATAAATATAACTGAAAAAATACACATTTTGAGTCTTTTTTGCTAAAAGTGAGATGTCAAATAAACCATTTTTATAGAAAAAAATTAACCAAAATAAGTATAAAAATTAGCAATTTTTATGATTTTATGTCAAATATTAATAATAATAACATTATTCCAAAAATTAAATAATTCACATAAAGAATGAAGTGAAATCACATTATAAAAAATTTTAATTTTTGATTTTTTAATGTTTTTTTTCTTATCTTAAAACACGAAGTGAAAATCACATAATTTTATTAAAAAAAAAAAAAAAAAAAAAAAAAAAATTAAAAACAAATAAAAATTAAAAGAAAATCATAAAAATTAAAAAAAAATAACAGTTGGGTTGCACAAGGGCAACTGTCATGGGCCAACCAAGCTCTGTTGGCCCACGATGGCCGCCGCTCGGGCCACCTAGTAGGGCTTGTCAAAGCCGATTCTGAGAATCGACTTTAGCCAACCCGATTGGGTTGCCCGAGGGCGGCCACCGTCGGCTGGAAAAGCTGGCCAAGCTCCACCAGCCCACGACGGCCACCCCTCGAGCCACCTGGCAGGGCTGGCAGGTGGCCCGAGGGGTGGCTGCCATAGGCCAGAGGAGCTTAGATGGCTCTGCCAACCCATGGATGAAACCCGGTGGGGAAAATATTATTCTCATAATCGAGTTTGCCCGATCAATAGGAGAATCCAAAAAAATTATGTCATAACTCCAAAAAAACTTGTTGTGCCATTTCGAGTTTACCCGGTCTGTAGGAAAATTTGATTCTGAGAATTGAATTGGCAGGCCGGCAGGGGAGATCTGACTCTGAGAATCGGATTTGCCCGGCCCGAGGGGAAAATACGATTCTAAGAATCAGATTTGCCCGGCCGGCGGGGTAAATCTGATTCTCAGAATCGGATTTGCAAGCCAGCGGGGAAAATCCAATTTTTAGATCAGAATTGGTGGACTAAGGGTTCATATCACAATTTTGGCCACATAGGTGGATGCAAAGTTGCTACGCCATTTCTGAAAACTGGTTATAATAAGCCCCTAGAGCATTAGCGAGCATTTTTTTTTTCCACCTGACATTTTTGTCAAATATGTTACATGTTGTGTAAAATTCCCCAAAAAATATTAGATATTTGGGTTTCTCTCACTGAGCTACCCAATTTCAAAAAAACAATCAGCTCAAACGAAGTCTCTAAAGCAAAGTTATCGTTGATTTAAGATTAGTGGTTTTTTTAAGTTAGGAAAATCTGATTCTTAGAATCAGATTTGCAAGTCAGTGGGGCAAATCCAATTCTCAGAATCAGGTTTTCCCCTTCGACCGAGAAAATCTTATTTTCCCCATCAAGCTGCAAATCTGATTCTGAGAATCGGATTTGCCCAACCTGAAAAAAAACTACCAATCTTAAATCAGCGATAACTTTGCTTGTGGGACTATGTTTGAGCTGATTTTTTTTTTTTTTTTAATTGGGTAGCTTAGTGAGAGGAACTCAAATATCTACTATTTTTTGAGAAATTCTGCCCAAAAGGTAACATATCTGACAATAAATTCAGGTGGCAAAAAAAAAACTCAATAATGCTCCAAATGTTTATTATAACCAGTTTTCGGAAATGGCGCAAACACTCTTCATCCACCTCTATGCCGAGATTTTGATCTGAACCCTGAGTCTGCCAAGTCTTATCTAAGAATCAGATTTGCCCCGCTGGCCTACAAATAAAATTCTCAAAATCGGATTTGCCCGCTGGCCGGGAAAATCTGAATCTTAGAACTGGATTTTCCCCGCCGGCCTGCAAATCTCATTTTCATAATCGGATTTGCCCTGTCGGCTGGGCAAATCTGATTCTGAGAATCGGATTTTCCCCGCCGGCCTGCCAATTCGATTCTCAAAATCGGAAATTCCTTGTTGGCCTATCAATCCGATTCTCAAAACTGGATTTACCTGGCCTGCGGGCCAAATATGATTCTAAGAATCAGATTTTCTCCACGGTTAACCCCGCCTAAAGGCTTGAGGGCCACAAATTTTTTTATTTTTAATATAATTTTTATTAATTTTTTTAAACTTTTAATTTGTTTTTAAGTTTTTTTTTTTAATTTTATTAATGTTTTATTAAGTTATTTTATTTTATTTTTAAATTTTAATTATATTTGTGTTCATTTCTTTATTTTTTAATGTTTTTTTAGTTATTTTAATTGTGAATATTTTTTTAATTTGTTTTAGGTTATTTTTTTATGTTTTTTTAGATGTTTTATTTTTTTGTTTTATTTTTTTCAATGTTTTTTATTTTTATTTTTTTCAATATATATTTTTTAATTTTATTCTAAGAATAGGCTCTGGCCAGCTCCGCTGGGTGGCCGTCGTGGGCTGGCAGAGCTGGTGAAGCTCCGTTAGCTGCCCCTTGGGCCACCCAACGGGGCTCAGAGCAGATTCTGAGAATCCACTGCCCCCCTAACCAAGTATGAGAATCATTTTTCAGCCCCTTGAGCCCATGGGCAGGCTCAACTGGATTCTCAAAATCCAGTTGAGCCCGCCTAACGGCCCGAGGGGGCCACTAGGCAGGCTCAACTCGATTCTCCGATGTGGGTTGAACTAGCCTAGGGGCCCGAGGGACCACTAGGCAGGCTCAACCTGATTCAAGGAATGAGGTTGAGCCCATCCAAAGGCTTGAGGGCCACAATTTTTTTATTTTTTTTTGATATATTTGTTATTATTATTATTTTTTTTTAATTTGTTTTTAGTTCTTTTATATTTTAGTTTTTTAATATTTTATTAAGTTATTTTAATTTTTTTTAATTTTAATTATATGTGTGTTGATTTTTTAAATTTTTTTTACTTTTTTCAGTAATTTTAATTGTGATTATTTTTTTAATTTGTTTTAGGTTTTTTTTTTTTTACGTTTTCTCTTAGATATTTTAATTTTATTTTTTTCAACGTTTATTTTTTTATGTTTTTCTCATTTATTTAAAAAAATATTATAATTGTTTTTTTATTTTTAGTTGTCTAATATTTTTATTTTGAATTTTGATTTTTTATACTATGTTTATTTCTTTAATTTTATTGATTTTTGTTTTTTTTTAAATTGTCTAATAAAGCATTATTTATTTATTTTTGTTTCTTTCACTAATTTTGTTTCTTTAATTATATTTTTTATTGTTTAATTATTTATTTCTTTATATTTTTTATATTTTTATTTTTATCTTTATCTTTGCAAGTTAATTTGTTTTTTTTCTTTCTCTATTTTTATGTTTGATTTTTTATTTTTATTTTTGGCTCCTTTTATACTTTTATATGTATATTTTCTTCTTGTGATTTTTTTAATTTTATATATTTTTTTTTAATATATATTTTTATCTACTTATTATTTTTCTTAACTTTTTTTTTTTTTAACTCTTGTTTTTATTTGTACATTTTTGTTTTCATTTTTGTTTTGAAATTTTAAGTGTTTTTGGAGTGATGATATTTTATCTTTTACATGGTATTTCGAAATGTTGAAAATTTATCCTTAAAAAAATTTGTTATTCCAACATCTTCACTTTACATTTGGAGGGTGTTTTTGGCACACAAAAATTGGTTTTCACTGCCATTTTTTAAACATGTTGAAAAGTTACCTCTCAAATAAAAAATGTTATTCTAGCATCACCACTTTTAGTTTACGAGCTGTTTTTTCATGTTTTTTGGGGTTTTTGGCTAGATTTCCCATTTTGAGTTTATAGTTCCCTTTTCATAGTTTACGTTGTTTAGGTTGGATGTTGTTGTATTGATCAGAGACACTAGTGTATTCAGATTTTGGCAGGAATATATTGGATGAGTTGCAACTATTCTTTTGGGATTCATGTGGTACTCTACTTTAGCATAGTTTCTTCTTTTGTTTCATATCTATGATTTTTTTGTACTTTCCAATGTCATTCCAGTTCTATGATATGTTTGATTCTCAATTTTGATAAGAAGAACACATCTTTTATTCTTTTTTTGGGAAGATCGCCATAATTTGTTTCAATTTCTTCAGTTTAAAAATAATTCATGTATTGTCATGCTATTTTTAGCACCTCACCAGTCTGATCCATCTCACCTATAAACCTGAAAGTGTTAAAGTACCTACCTACCTTGCCCCATCATATTTATGCAATTATGATATTATTTTCCATGACCTAGTTACCTCTTTGACCTAATTCACTCATCCAACACACAAATCAATTAATCAAAACCCCTGTGCTACTATACCTAGCCTAAAACCTAATTGATCGAGCCCTCTTGGTTGTGATCCCTTGGAGAGAGCCCTCTCCTGCCTAGTATGGCTAGCTACTTCATGAGAGCTCGGTCTATAGTTACCTTTGTTGGTCTCTTCTCAGCCTCGGAGATCTGGTGAAGTGCTAACAGTACAGACAGAGTTGTAATACTCTTAATAGTTGGAGTGATCTAGTGAACATGGTATTGATTGGACCAGACATGTTAGCAGAAATGGAACAATAAATGTAGGTAATCAAGAAAAATATAAAGGCAACAGAGGACACAAAAAAAATATATGCAAATCAGAACAAGTTGTTTAAGGATTTTGAGGTTGGGGGAACATGTGTACTTGCGCATCAAGCCAAAGAGGAGATCCTTGTGAATTAGATCTTGTGTCAAGCTAGCACCTTGATTTTGTGGACCTTTCAGGATTCTTGGAAGCATTGAAGCAGTATCCTATTGAATTTCACTGCCTCCAAAAATTAAAGTTCATGGTGTTTTCCATGTGTCATTGCTTAAAAAGTATGTTAAATATGTTGATCGTGTGATTAACTAGTATGTATTACAGGTGGAGCTAGATGGAGAATTTGAGTCAAAACCTAAATGTACATTGCATAGAAAGGTTACCATGCTCCATAAATGAGAAATCAAGCAGGTTAAAGTGCAGTGGAAGCACTTTGGGCCAGATGAAGCTACATGAGAGATGGAGGATAAAATGCAGGCCATGTATCCTTCTCTATTCATTGGTTGAGCGAATGTCCTTTACAACTTTTTTGGTATATTTTTTGGGTATATGTTTTTACATGATGTTCTGGTATGTGTACATATGTATATGGATGTAAATACTGCCATGAGTTGTGTTATAAAGATCCAATAAGTGGTATGGGGGTCATGTCATTATGGTTTTAATTTTTTTATGTTGTCATGTTGGTTTGCTTCTCAGCAGGTTGATCATTGTAAATATTGCAATGAGCTAATTTATAAAGCTCCATTAGAAATATGTGTTTCTTTTAGTAGTCTTGTTGGTTATAGGTATCATTGAACATCAAGGACGATGTTCCCCCAAGGGGGAGGGTTTTGTAACAACCCTGGTGAAATTTCCATATAATAAAAGCTAAAAAGGGAAAAAATAATAACCACGGTTATGGGACACTTATTCCAACCTGAACGTTGGGAAAAACATCCTAGTGTGGGTGTTCATTTCGATTATTATGGCTAAGGAAATTGGCAAAGGAAATGGAAAATGATTTGGAAAGGAAAAGTAGCATTAATTAATAGTTTATTTATGAAAATAATGGAAATTACTAGAAAAGGAAGGTGAAAGGTCATATGTTGCATGTGAGGAGGGAAATTAAGGAAAATAATGGAAAATAACTAAAATAGAGACCTCATTCACAAAAATTATTTTGAGGATTTGTTGGTATCTTTTGTCAGTTTATTTTTGGAGCTTTCTTTCTATTCTCTCTCTCACACACTCTTGGACACTTTGATTTTTATTAGAGCATTTCATATTTGGATCAAGAAAGCAAAGAAGGCAAAGAGGAAGCAGAGATCAAACCTTGGAAGATCGGGATTAAGAAGCTACAATGGGTTTACTTGCATGTATCTATTTGCATGTGTGATTTCCTTGCTAGTTTTGGCATGCAGGGTTATGCATGTGTGTTATTGTTCTCTTACTATCATTGGAATGGGTTTTGATAAGTGTGAAAATTCTCTTCAGCCTTGCATTTCCATTTCTCAATAACCATGGTGTGATGGGGTTCTCATGTTTTAGTTGAGTTGGAGTTCTGGATTGATTCAAAATTGAGTGAGGTGGATCTCTAAATGAAAGAACACATGGACTAGTGATCCATGAACCAGACTATGGATTGTTGTAAATTTAGTGGCCTAGTGACTCCTTAACCATATTGTGGGTTGAAGTGAATCTAGGTATTGTGTGCCTCAGCAGGCCTAGGAATCCTCGACCAATGAATGGTGAGATATACGGTAAATACTAGAGGTGGTTTCCCTTGATCAAGCATAGGAATCCTTTCTAGTGAATGACATGATATATGGTAAATACTAGAGGGTGGTGTCTCGATCATGACCTGGTGATCCCTGAATTGAACTGTGGATTGTGGTAAAGCCTAAATACTAGGACACAGTAAAATTCATCATGATTTAAGTGGAGAAATCTTGTGGAATCGATGATTTTTTGGTTCTTTTTTGGTGGGTTATCAGTCCCACATTCATGATTGGAATATGACACGAGGGTGAGTGGCTGAAGAGAGATTTGGCTTAGCTAATTTATCGTTGGGTGGAACATGGTAGTCCATACCGGGTTGGGTTTTGCATTCATTAATAAGAGTTCCTTTCCCTTTGTATTTTATGTGTAAAAGTATTGGTTCATATGTGCCATTTATGTTTGTTGTATCCTCATTATTTTTGTTGTTTATATGTTGGTTATGAGTATGTTTTATGTTAGTGATGATGTATGGCTCTCATCATTTTTTGATTTATAAATGAATGAGCAGTGAATATATGACCTAATAGATGATAATGCAGCTAATGTGATAAGGCATCAATGCTTCTTAGTGATTCTCAGATAAGTATGACACCCTTATGCTCATATTTGTTATTGTAACTTGTAGAATGCATATTTGTGAGATGTTTGACGAAATACCTATCATGGCTAATAAGGATCCAATCAAGTCCTTGTTTAATTATTTAAATTTTTATCATTGTTTCGATGTTAATTTTAATTCCTAAAAGTTTCATGGAGTTATGAGTAGTGGCTTGAGTCCTAACCCTAAAACATTAGCACATAATTCAGAGTCACTCGCATAGATATGAGCAGAAAATTCCATACTCTCATGGAAGCAAGCCTATGGGAGCGACTGGGGACCCATATTCGCATGGAGTCCTTGGAAAGGGAGCGATTGGGGCTCTAGGTCAGGGAAAAATGAGTTGTCTTGGGTTGATCGCCTAAAAGGGTTGGATGGCTCCTAAGGGTTATGTAGCATGTGCATCAAGTTAGATTGGGTTTCTTGTGTCAGTTCCACTTCCTTAACTGTACATGGGGAGTTGAATCCTATCATAGTAGCCTCTTGTCACGAGTTTACCGCAACAAACTGGTTAACTTGGGTAAATGAAAAATTAGTTGTCTCAGGGGTTGATCACCTAAAAGAGTTGGATGGCTCCTAAGGGTTATGTAGCATGTGCATCAGATTAGATTGGGTTTGTTTTGTTGGTTCCACTTCCTTAGTTGTACATAGGGAGTTGAATCTTATCATAGTAGCCTCTTGTCACAAGTTTACCACAGCAAACCGGTTAATTTGGGTAAATATGGGAGGAGGGTGTTACACTTTGTATCCTGAGAAAATATTTTCAAACCCAAGAATTAGGGTTTTTAAGCCTAAGATATCCTGAAATTCTACGTCAAGATCTTGGAACCAAAACATGGAGAAGATGGATTAAAAAAGAACAAGCCTTATGGAGTAAAATTTAGAAGGATAAATATGCCCTGAATAGGGAGGATATTCAACTAAGTCATATGGGAGGGGATATTAAAGGATCTCATCTGTGGAACTCATCCTTGTGAAACAAAAATCTTATTCAAAGTCACAATTTTTGGGAGATCATGGAAGGTACCTCAGTGATTGTCTGGGAGGAATCTTGGCACCAATGGCCCAATTCTAAAGAAGAGGGATAAATGCAAATGTTAAAGCATAACTCAGATTCAAGGGAAAAACAATGATTAATGGACTAACTCCTAGGAGAAAATCCCTTGGAGACAATGGGAACAATGTTCTTAATGGCCTATTACTATAAGCTAGGAAATGAAATACATAATAACAAGGGAGCCTAAAGTAGGAAAATTAAGGTGTAATAAGGAAAAGACCTTCTATGATCAAGACACTACCCCAAGGGAACCTTCAATATCAAGGAAGCCTACAACATATTAATCGGAGTTGAAAAACAAGATAAGTAAAATAAATGGAAGAATTCATTGGCTCCAAACTATGGCCTAAAGTTACTCTATTTTTGTGGCTATTATTGCAACAAAAATAATTAACTTGGGAAAATCTTCAAAACAGAGGTTGCCAAAGGCCCTCCACTGTCCATCTCTACTTAAGCAGGTTAGAAACAACTAAACACCTCTTAAGTAACTACAATTTATCGTCTAAAATATGGAATCATATGGAAATGATATTTCGCCAATTAAACTGAAATAAGGGAAACATTATATCAACTATAGAAGACTTGAGATCCTCTCTTTATTCCAACGCTCTTGTTGGAAAATCGTGGAAACTATTTCCAGGTTTCATATTGTGGGAAATATGGAAGGAAAGAAACATAAGGATATTAAAATCTCTCAATTCATATATAATTTGGCACTTAATACTAGGAAAAAATGGGGAAACAATTTACATTGTCCCCTCAGAAATTCAAGATTGGGAAGGCAACCAAGAACGAACACAATTATTGTTTGTTATGGATATTCAAAAATATAATTCAATATATCAAGCATGTGAACCCAAATCGATCTCTTCAATTCCTAATCAATTATCTCGCCCTTTCCTTGAAGGATTCATAAAGCTAAATTTCGATAGGGCCTCCAAGGGAAATTTGGGACCTACAAGTTTTGGAGGACCCTTCAAGAATGAACATGGGAAAATAGTACACATATCTTGTGAAAGCCATGGGAATTGGAACCAACAATTCCATAAAACCCACAACTCTAGAAGGTGGTCTGAGCATTTCCAATAAACACAACTTCAACAAGCTAATAATTAAAGGGGATTCTAAAACAATAATCCAAATGGTCAAAAAAAATTCATGGCATCTCTAAACCTTCCCAGGTATCGAGTAGATAGAAACGCATAGCTATCTTACCTGAGGTATAGAATTTATTAGGAAAAATAGAATCCCCCAACCACTTGTATGTTAAAAGGAATGGAAACAATTTAGTGAATAAATTAGCCAACAAAGGGTTTTATTATAAAGAATCCATTCTAGATTGAAGCTCGTCTCACAAATCTTGAAACATAGAGTCACCTGCAAGGAGATAGATAAAAAGGATCAAGCTCCCCATGGTAGGTGCCCATCCATGGGATCAACACCACGTCATTGATTAGTGTGCCATGGAATCAAATAAAATTGTGGAAGCTTTTAGTAAGGGTGGTAGTACTGCCACGATCTAGAAGATTGCATGCATCGTAGTACAATGTGGATTGTGTTTGCGCATGGGTATTTAGGTGAGGGGCATTGTAATGAAGAATTTGGATGTGTGTGAATCATAGGAAGGAAAACCCGCATGAATTTCACCTTTAATTTGATTGTGAGGTTAATCATAATGACATATGTGAGGATGGTATAATATCAAAGCTCAAGGTGGTGTGAACTAATAAATCAGAGTCATAAGAATGTTTCATGGTTGAAATTATTGAGCTAGTTTATGTTTCATCTAAAGTCTCTTATTTGATATGCATTTTTCTCCTCTAGATGTATTAGCCCCCTTATTGTGTGTTTCTCTACTTGAAACCTTGGCGGGTTAAGATCCTCAAATTTTCAGCCGATGTAGCTCTCATAAAGGAAATGCCCCTATTCACTAGCTTAGCGGCATCACTCAGCTAGAAAATTTGGTGGTTCATGCTTAGTTCGTCACTCCCTAGCTCATAGACTGCTCAACCTTTGGGACTCGGGTTCAATTTTTTGGTTATTTTATTTATTTTTTCTCTTCATCTTCAAGTCTCCCTCTTATATTCCTCTGCATGTTCCTCTCTGCTTTTGGACTTTGTTTTTCACTACCTCTTACAAGTTTAATTTTGTTTTTGGGACTCTTCCTAATTTTCTCCCCACCTCTATAACTCAATTCCTCTCGGGAAAACACCGTGGGTGTCCCCTGATTTTCATCTCCTCCATGTCTCTCCTGCGATTTTTATTTTTTCCAACTGTTCCTGTTTTTGAATCCTACTTTGTGGGGTTTTTTTCCTCTCTTTTGCGTTATTTTTGATAACTTTGAGTCCTCCTATAGGGGCTCACACTTTTTTTTTTCTATCCTAGTTGGAGTTTACATTAGTTTCCTTTCCAATCCTCTCCTCGACATGGCCAGATGCAGAGTTGCATTTGGCCACAGAGGTGGAAAACATGGGAGGCCCTCTCCGTCTGTCAACCTATACTTTGCATTACCATATACCTCTCAGACCCATGCACATTCAGTAGCTCACTGGCCTATGGATCGCTACATGGAAATAATTTTAGAGGAAATATGGAGGGTCATATCTGAAGTTGAGAGGGATGTTTTTCAAGCATGGCATTATATCCCTAATCACCAAGTTGATAGAGACACTAGAAGTTTGATCCTTGAAGTTGGGAATTCTACCGAGGCACAAAAATCCATCTACATGTAGACTATCAACCTATACTGAGTGATTAATATTCTGATGGAGAAAGTCCTCGCTAATTAGTTGACAACAAGAAATTTTACTTTGCATAACTAAACTTATGGAAAAGATGGACAAGAAATTTTTTATTTAGCCAAGAAAATGGCTATTTTGGTCTTTACTTCTTCAAATGATGATATAAAATGATGATGATGGACCATAACCACCCATTTAGCGGGTGGACACCATCAGTCGAGCAAGTTTCAATATATTGTTCATCTTCTATAATATCATGCATGTTACAATTATGCTTTTTTTGGAATAGTTTTTCTCACACGAGAGACCAATAACCTATAATAATGTTATATGTAAAACTTTCTAAAAATAATATAAAAAATCTTACACTAACTTTCTAAAATTAATATAAAGAAAACAAACACTAACTTACACTAATGTCCAAATTATGTTCTTACACCTAGCCACTTTTTCCCTAACCTTGTAGTTTTATAAGGAACATCATCATCAAATCCAAAACCAAAAAGTGTGATAATAATTTCATTACCAGAATTACAGTTTTAAATATTTCCACTTCTCAAAGTGGGAAATCCTCCTCTACCTCCCTTCCTTCATTTGGAAAACATACTTTCATGTAACCATGACGGCTGAGATTCAACATGTAAATATGACGTCCACAGCTAATGGTTAATAAGGCAGGCATGCAAATTTGACATTCAATGTAGATTTGAATTTCACAGGTTTTTCACTATCAAGGTTTTGCCCCACGGCGTATCAACAATTTTGGCAAGAATCATTTCTTTGGCAATTAATATTTATGTGTTATTGACCCATTAATATGAGGGGTTGGGTTGCATATGCCCACAGGATTGGCTTAAATTTAACTGTAAATATATAGCCTCTGTACATTAATGGATCAATAACATATATAGCCTTATACATTAATGGATCAATAATATGGTAAATATTGGTTGCCTCTTTCTTCAACTTTAGATTCCTCTCTGATAACGGAAAGAAAAAAAAGGCAAATATTAGGATATAGAAACCTGGGATGATTTTAAAAAGCGATAAATCCCCTTGATAGTTTGAGTTATATATCTCGGGAATAAAGAGAGCAGGGAAAAGATTTCTTCAATTTTCCATAACCTATATGTCCATGTCCTCTGCATTCTATTGTGTTTACTCGGATATTTGTTTTCGGGCTTTTGACTAGTGTTTATGTTTTGTTGGTAGTTTTCCTTCTTCTTGGGCACTTGCATTGTTTTTTATCTCAACGTTTTTCCTTTTTTATCTCAACGCTTTTCCTCTTTTCTTAAAGACTCGAAGACATAGTTTTTTTTTTCTTTTGCTGTACAATACAAATACATTCCATATTTTTTTGGATCTTTCTTTCGAACATTTTGCGTTTATTCTTCAAAAAGTTGCAGGTTTTATCATAGAAGAGAAGATCCCTGAAGGGAAACTTCATTTAATACTAATTCAGAACCCAGTTAAGCCTCTGTTAAGCTTAGCAGACATTTCCTTAGAGAAAAATGGGTTAATCTTTGTAAAATTTGCAGGGTTTATCAGATTAGAAAAGACTTCAAAATTGTAAATCTCTGTTCTCTACATGTCCATTAATTTATTAAAGGTTATTTTGTTCGGTTTACTTTTAATATATATATATATATATATATATATATGTGTGTGCGTTTTTTATTGGTTGTTTCCAATAAATGATAAAAATATTGTCGACAGTTTATGGGAATCGTATAAGATGGAAGCCTATTGTGCTATATTGCATCTCAGATCCGTGCGTTGTTCTTCTTAAGGCCCATCTCTCCTACGCATCCTCCATCTGTCCTAACACACTCGGATTTATGATAACTCTCACATGCACCATTCAGTGTCTCGCTTCTCTTTAATCTTCTCCTTGAAATAAGAAAATTTTTGTGTCAGAAACTACCAAGTGCTCAGATTTCTCGATTTTATTATGTTCTCTCTCCTTGTATGATTGAAACTAATTTATTCAAAGTATTTGAGCTGGTATTATTCATGGTATTTATTATGTTCTCTCTCTTTGTATGATTGAAACTAATTTATTCAAAGAATTTGAGAGCTGGTATTATTCATGGTATTTAAGAAACTAGAAGCAAATTACATATTTTAGAAATATTTCAAAATTGATTGAGGGTCAAAGAATTCACCCCTTTCTTAATAGTCAAATTCTGAGTTATTCATAAATTATGCAATCAACATAAATATGCCAATCAAGATCTTGATTCTCATAGATGATTATTTTCTTTATGAATTCTGCCAAAGGAGTTGTGAATACCCTTTCAGCTCAAATTAAAATGAAAAGTTGAGAAGCTAGAATCAACCTCTTTTTTATTACTCGGATCTCACCAAATTATATTGGCCTGGAACTTTTATATTACTCGGATCTCACCAAATTATATTGGCCTGGAAAATTGTTGCAGTCATCCCTTTGCTGACAAGATACCTCTCATGCCAACTATGGGGTTACACATTGAATCCTTAACAATTTTAACTCACTTGGTTCGTTGGACTCACTACCACCGTCTGTTCCTTTTTTATTATGAGAAATGCGATTGCATAACTTCTTTTTTTCAGTTGTGAAACCTCTCCTTAGAGTGCCAATTGTCTAAAACTATATTTTCCATGTTGATATATCTTGTGCAGCACAAAACTACCACTAACAATTTGATACTTTCTAAAATGTTCTCAATGTTGATATATCTTATGCAACATTCCCAAATGTAGACTAGCAGTAATAGATTAATGCTTTCTAAAATGTTTTCTAAAACCAAAATCCTGATTGAAAATACTTAGGACGTAAAAATTAAAACTAAAATTCCATTACATACTCCTTTTTTCCATACCAAAAAAACACAGCCATACCTTTGGTTAGTTGGTTCTTGAGGCCAACACTAAAACTCCTACTCATATCCCTCACATTGTCCTCTAAATGAAGAAACTAGGTTGCCCCCACACTGTCACTCCATAAAACACCTCCTTCATGCAATGTGTAGTCATAATGCAAAGAAAAAAAAACACCAACCTTGCTTGGATTATTGCATGGGCATGCTTTCAGTAATAATTGTCCTTGTGATTCCCATAACATTCGAGTGCAATACAATACAATTTAGCTGCATTATTTCCTTGTGGGGACAGGCTGTTTTATCTGGTAGGTTTCTCAATTCATTGTGCAGGTTTTTGTGATTCATTAAGAGTATGTGTTTTTTTTGTACAATGTTAGAGGTTCAAAACCAAGGTATAAGGGGTAGAATATCTATAATTTTATAGACTTAGAATTCAAATAGCTAAGCTGAGATTGATTTTTTGTCCCACAAACGAGGAGGTATCATAAACCAATTTGGTGACACGAATTCCAATAAGAAGGTTCAAAATAAAATATGATAGAATATTTTCTTCATTGATGTAGTACCCCTTTTAAATAAACTTTTTACCAAATACTATTGACCACGTATGAATATTAATGCAAATTAAATTTACATCATTGAAGTTGTGGCTTTATGAAATGTCCAAAAAAGGCCTCCACTATTTGAACCACCATAAAACCATGAAACGTGTCCTATAGCCAGAAAACCCTTGTTGGAAATTGCAAATTTAATAATTTTGTTAATCACAAATTCCAATAAGAGGGTTCAAAATACAAGATGCTAGAATATTTTCGTCATTGATGTAGTAACCCACTTAAATAAATTTTTTACCAAATTGTAATTAAAATTTTACTGTGCCATTAACTATTGACCACGTATGAAGATTAATGAAAATTAAATTCGCATCATTTTGTTAATCACAAATTCCAATCAGAGGGTTCAAAATACAAGATGCTAGAATATTTTCGCCATTGATGTAGTTTGCTTAAATAAGCTTTTTGCCAAATTATAATTAAAATTTCACTGTGCCATTAACTATTGACCACTTATAAAGATTAATGCAAATTAAATTCACATCATTGAAGTAGTGGCTTTATGAAAAGTCCAAAAAAGGCCTCCACTATTTGAACCACCATAAAACTATGAAATGTGTCCTATAGCAAGATAACCCCCTCTTGGAAATCGCAACTTTATTGATTTGTTAATCACAAACCTGCTTAAATAAAAATTTTACCAAATTATAATTAAAATTTTACTCTGCCATTAACTATTGACCACGTATGAAGATAAATGCAAATTAAATTCACATCATCGAAGTAGTGGCTTTATGAAAAGTCCAAAAAAGGCCTCCACTATTTGAACCACCATAAAACTATGAAACATGTCCTATAGCAAGATAACCCCCCCCCCCCCTTGGAAATCGCAACTTTATTAATTTGTTAATCACAAACCTGCTTCAATAAATTTTTTACCAAATTATAATTAAAATTTTACTCTGCCATTAACTATTGACCACGTATGAAGATTAATGCAAATTAAATTCACATCATTGAAGTAGTGGCTTTATGAAACGTCCAAAAAAGGCCTCCACTATTTGAACCACCATAAAACTATGAAACTTGCCTGATAGCAAGATAATAAAACTATGAAACGTATTATATAGCCACATGTCCATTGTCATTCATAACCGTTCAAAACATGCCTCTTCACATTCTCAAACGAGAAATGGTTCATTCACAATTAATGATATATAATTTATTGTGTTTTATTTCTATTTAAGAATAGAATAACACACCAATGTATTATGTTTTATTGGTATTATAGGAATTTATTATGTTTAATTTCTATGTAACGAAAATTGTTTTAATATTTTAATGATGATTTATTGTCTTAATAATCTTTTTGATATTTTAATAATTGTACGTTACATAATAATGTAACTTATAATTAAAATGATGGCCTGCAATGGAGCGCCATGGAGCGCCACCATTGGAGGTGTCCATGCCTCATGTTCCATATTCTTTATTTAATACACTTCTGTTAAATTGAAACGGATGTCATCCAAATTTCACAAAACAAATTTAATACAAAAAGAAACGAAGCTTATTTAAAAAGAAATCGAACAAATTCTGATATGTTGCAAGTTTCATTTCATAAGATCTATTGTGCAGGTTTATTGTTTCTTCACAAGTTTCAATTTGATATCTAGGTTAGTCCAAGTTTATGGTTCATTGGTTTTTTCTAAAATTGCAGGGAAATTTTTTAAGTTTAGTACATTGAATGATGTAACAACCCTGAATTTAACATGCAATTAATTATCAACGCAAAAACTACTTAACTAATCATCATAGAAATTTCAAAAGCATGAGGAAAGACAACTTACCTATAATGGCGATATTCCTTACTTGATATTACAAAGTTGAATGCTATCTGAATCCTGCTAACCGCAACAAAGTTTTGGGGACAACTCTCTAACCAACCGTAGGCTCAGCTGGAGATAATATTTCCACAGTTGGCCACCCCCGAGCCCTCAATCAACGTACTACTACTAGGGAAGCCTTTTTCTCACAATACCTTTCTCTCAAAAGAATGGATTATGGAATGGTCCATGAATATTCTTCAATGTCTATTAAATAAACCAAATAATGGAATGGGAACCACATGCACACATTCACTATGTCAACATGCAACTTAAGTTTGACTTAATTTAGTGTTTCTCTTAGTTTAACTTACTTTTTGTTAACTTTAATTAATCTAGTGTTTCTCTTAGTTTTATTTACTTTTTGTTAACTTTACTTAGTTGTATAGTTTCTTAGTTTAACTATTTTTTAATTTATTCCTTTTTACGTTTTTTTAATTAACTCTTTCTTAATTAACTCTTAACTTCACTTATTTGTTCACTCTTTAGGACTCCAGTTTAATATTTACTATTTTATTTAGAACTCCAGTTATTTTTTACTATTTTATTTATTGTTTCTTTTATTCTCTTGACTTATTAGTTATTTACTTCTTTATTTAATTATATTATATTATTTATATATTATTTATTATTTTATAATTATTAGGGGACATTACATACTCCCCCTCTTCAAGGAGCTTCATCCCGAAGTTAAGTATTGAATGATATTATATTATTTATTTATTATTTATTACTTCATGTGTGTAAAACACCCTCTGCTCAACTAGTATAACTAGCAGGCATCGAAAGTTCCCACAACACCTGGTAAATCTCAAGGAATCTCTATCGTTTTCCCCATTGTCGGAACCAAGCATAAGCCTCACCAGTTTGTCCAAAGCCCAGGCTCGTTCCCAACTCAGACCTCATATTCCCTAAGGCAGGCACCCAGCTCAGTACTCCATGCAGTAGTACTCCAGACATCTCGCAAGGCTGGCCCACTCCCTCCATAATTCACTAAGGTGCAGAGCCCCTGGCATCGAAATCTTACACCCACTTCTATACTTTGGCATCCCAATCCAATACCAGGCACTTGGCCTACAATATCAAGCCCTTGGCTTCCTCAAGATGGTCTCACAACCCTTCAAGAGCTATCCATCAAGAGCTATACAAGAAAAAGGAACCACTGGTATATGTAGTGTTGATTGATTTTTTCCCCAACTCATATTGTGTTACATATTCTCCCTCATAGGTATGGGCTCCCACGAGATCATCAAATAAACCGGCCCTCTTGGCCCATTTGTGGATTTCCTGCCAATCACCTCATCTCAACATGCATCCAATGCATTATTTATAATCATAACATCATAGAAAATAATTCACATCCTAACTCTTGTATTTCATCATGATAATATAACATCTTGCTAATAACCACATTCTAAAAAGTAAATAACTACAGCCACATGTATGTCACAAAATCTGTATCGATTCCACAGGCTTCACATCATGAAATATCATCATAAATTATAACATCATCATACGTAATAAACTTATCACATGTCAATATAACCTCAAATCATAACATTATAATCGCTATGCATATCATAATCATCATTTTCATACAACTATATAAGTAAGAACCACATGTGCATTATTACCATCATCTCATAACTGCTAATTTAAAACCATATTGAAATCATAATGTGCAATTTAGGTGTATAAATAAAATTTAAACAGTAAGACATGATATAGAGGTTTCATAAAATTTTCTACCTCGGCTAAATTATGTGCTCATATTTAGTTCACCACATAATTTTAATCAAATAGATAAGGAAAGCATTTAAAAATAGCATC
This sequence comes from Pinus albicaulis, assembly GCA_034641835.2. Classification (NCBI taxonomy): domain Eukaryota; kingdom Viridiplantae; phylum Streptophyta; class Pinopsida; order Pinales; family Pinaceae; genus Pinus; species Pinus albicaulis. Next base: position 1,636,714,222 of record CM076575.1, on the reverse strand, counting down.
TACATCTTCACAGGTAGTTGAGCCTAGGCTATTGGTCCCACTGGACCTTGACTTGCTCAAACTCACGATTCCTGAGTCGATGAACTTGGTGGTCCAGTATACAGAATGGTTTGACCTAAAGGACTCCCTCTTTGGAAACTTGTAATTTCTCAAATGTTAGTAGATGGGATGGGTTAGATACATATTTTCTAAGCATAGAAACATGAAACACATTATGCATTCTTCTTAAATGGAATGGTAGCTCGAGCGTATAAGAAACTGGTCTGATCCTCTCTAGGATCTGAAATGGGCCAACAAATCTAGGGGATAGCTCTGCTCCCTTTCTAAATCTGAAGGAACTCTTATAGGGTTTGACTCTAATAAAAACTTGGCTTCCTTCCTCGAAGCTTCTATCAATTCTCTTTGCATCGACATAACTTTTGTGTCGATCCCTAGCTTCTTTTAGTCTTTTCTTAATTATTTCCATTTGTTCTTCCATTTCTTGGAGCATTTCAGGTCATAACATGACGCACTCCTCTAATCAATCCTAGCTCAATGGAGTATGACATGGTCTTCCATATAATAATTCGAAGGGAGCTACCTAAATTAAACTGTGATAAATATTGTTGTAGGCGAATTCCACTAAAGGAAGGTATTTCTCCCATTCATTTTGTTGATCCATGACATACATTCTGAGCATGTCCTCTAATACTCGATTTACTCTTTCTGTTTGCCCATCTATCTCTGGATGATATGTAGTACAAAAGTTTAGTTGTGTTCCCATAGATTGTAAAAGGCTTTTCCAAAATCTGGAAGTAAAGCGTGCATCTATGTTGGATATTATTTTCTGGGGCACCCCATGAACGCGAATTATTTCATTTAGGAAAACTTGAGCAATAGCTGGTGCATCGAAGGTGCTCTTAACTGGAATGAAGTGAGCACTCTTATTTAATTTTTCAACAACAACCATGAATCATGCAGTCATGTCTTTGGGAAGTCATAGGTACTCCCCCAACAAAATCCATTGAAACCACTTCCCACTTATTTTTTGGTATATCATGGGGTTGTAAAAGACCTGCAGGGTGATGATGTTTAGCTTTAACCTATTGACATTCTACACTGTACGCCATGAACTGTGTTATATATTTTTTCATTCCTGCCCAGAAAAAAATCTCTTTCATATTTGCATACATTTTCTGGACTCCTCGATGTGCAGCATATGGAGCTTGATGGGATTCTTTCATTATTATATGATGAAGTTCATCATCAGCCGGTACATACATCTTACCATTATACTGTAGCAACCCATCCTCATCTAAGGTGTATCCTTCACAATTGGATTCCATAGGTACTTCTTCTTGTAAGGAAAGTTTTATTTGCTGGTATTGTGGGTCCCCTATTAGGTGGTTTAGGATCTGTCTTTTTAGGTTTGTCTTTACTGACAATATTGAATGAACTCTAGGTCTCCTGCTTAAAGAATCTGCAACATTATTTTATTTCCCTTTGATGTACGGTATCCTGAAATCATATTCGCTAAATAACTCATTCCATATGTAACAACCCTAAATTTAACATGCAATTAATAATCAAAAAAAAAAATATTTAACTAATCATCATAGAAATTTCAGAAGCACGAGCAAAGACGACTTACCCGTAATGGCGATATTCCTTACTTGAGATTCCAAAGTTGAACACTATCTGAATCCTGCTAACCGCAACAAATTTTTGGGCACAACTCTCCACCCAACTGTAGGCTCAACTGGAGATAATATTTCCATAGTTGGCCACCCTCGAGCCCTCAATCAACATACTACTGTCAGGGAATCCTTTGCCTCACAATACCTTTCTCTTAAAATAATGGATGATCGAATGATCCATGAATATTCCTCAATGTATATTTAATAGACCAAACAATGGAATGGGAACCACATGCACACATTCACTGTGTCAACATGCAACTTAATTTTTACTTAATTTAGTGTTTCTCTTAGTTTAACTTACTTTTTGTTAATTTTACTTAATTCAGTGTTTCTCTTAGTTTTATTTACATTTTGTTAACTTTACTTGTTTTTATATTTTCTTACTTTAACTCTTTCTTAATTTATTCCTTTTTACTTTTTGTTAATTAACTCTTAACTTCACTTATTTTTTTACTGTTTAGGACTCCAGTTTATTATTTACTATTTTATTTAGAACTCCAGTTATTGTTTACTACTTTATTTATTATTTTTATTATTCTCTTGACTTATTATTTATTTATTTATTTATTTAATTATATTATATTATTTATATATTATTTATTACTTTATAATTATTAGGGGACATTAAAGAATGGTATATAGTAGATTGATTGTGGTAAGAAGGTACATGGACCTTCTATTTAATACCGAGGTTCAATTCTAGATATTCGGCCTTAAAGCCTTTATTAAATTGTTCGAGTCTCAATAAAAAGTAGAAGGTATGTAAAACTCAGGCCCTCTTTGTTTTGATACCATAAACCTTGTTAGGAATGTATAATTTTAGCAGATTGGTAAGACTAAAACTGCAGAAGCAACATTATTTCAACCAACTTTGGGATTCTAGGATCTAGCCCTCCTGAATCCAGAGAGGGATCTCTCTATGAATGAGTTTAAAGATATGATATTTAATAACTGAAATTATGATATTAGGCTAGCTATGAAGAGCTTGGGTTTGTTTGTTTTGGTTGGGCAAGGACATGATGAAGGTGAAGGCAGTTTCAAAACTAAGGGTGAAGGTGTCTGCAGATGAAGGAATGATTTGGCTGATAGGAAGGCAAAGACAGTTTTAACCCATTGGGCTATGGAGTCATAGGAGGATTTTAATTGGACAGCAGGGTTCAAGCAGGATCCATGGGGCAAGTCACTTATGTCAAAGGATCTCTTAAGGTGATTTTACGGAATGAAACAAATAGGAAATGAAGAACAAACAAATGAAGGTATAGTGAAACAACCTAAGATCAAATAAGTTCTTTTAAACTATATTGCTTCAGCATTCACTTAAATAAAAACATGAGATTTTTCTAAGATCAAGTTAATACCTTTAAACTAGCCTGCTTTGAAGTTCTTTCAGTTAGAAAACATTAAAAGACAGTTGAACAACTTAAGATCAGGTAAGTACCTTTAAACTACCCTGCTTTCAGCATATTCAATAAGGAAAACATAAAATTATTCTGAGATCAGGTTAATACCTTTAAACTAGCCTGCTTTGAAATACTTTTAATAAGAGGACATTTACAAAAAATAGTTAAAAAGCTTAAGATCAGGTAAGTGCCTTTAAACTACCCTGCTTTCATCATATTCGATAAGGAAAACATGAATAACAGTTACAAAGAGTAATTTAGATCAGGCAAGTGCCTTTAAAACCAGCCTACATTTATGTACTCTTCAAAGATAACATTCAAATGAAGAAAACATAGACAATAAAGATTTCAGTGAGAGTAGGGTACTGTTGAAAGTAAATCCTAGCTCTATGTTTGCTGCTCTTTATCAGAGAAAGTGAACAAAGTGGAAACATTAAACAAAATAACAATTGACAGTGAGGAACACATCACCATTGACACAAATCAGGATCCCATAAATCAGTAGCTTGTATTTGATGTTCGAACCAATTACAATCAGCAAGCCCGGTGGGTCTCTACAACTTCAAACTTCTCATATCAGCTTATGTATCTTTGAATTACAAACATGGCATCAGTAGCTTCAGAATAACTATTACATGCATTCAAATGTCCAGAGACCAACATTTTCTCATCTTCTACAGCAGTATTTATAGAAGAATGAAGAGGTGGGAGGATTTCCTAGGGGTCAAGTATCCTTAATTATGTAATCAATGCAATTCCTGGCCTTTGGGAACCATGCAAGGCATACGGTGGGAATGTAATCATTTATAACTCTGCTTCATAACTCTGTTTGTGTCTTTCGAGGCTTGATGATTGGTAGATCTACTTTTGGAATGTTCTTCAACCCTTTAAAATAGTTTTGCCGACAATTTAGAGATAAGATCCTCGATTAGTATTAGTTGTTCAACGACCTTTGATTTTTGGTGAGGCTGCAGGTGCCTTTAGGAGCTAGAGAAGGTTCAATTAGCCTCTGTTTTGGCGTCCAAGTAACTCTGTAGCCATCCTTTGCGTTGAAATCCTCACAGGAGTAACTCTTCGGCTGCATTTGTGACAAGTATATGATCCTGATCAATAAATTCAGCCTCTGATTGAATACTTTGAGGCACAGGTGGCATTTCAGTAACTAAAGGGATCAATTTGCCTCAATTGTGGAGGTTGAAGCGCTCCTATCGATAAAACCCTTAAAATATTCTTTAAACTGTGTTTAAATCGAGGATTAGGCTTTTGATAACTGTCTTAGCCGTAATTCCCATAAAAAATGTCTCTAATCCTTTGTTCTGATACGTTTTGGTCTTCGGCACTGATACTCTTTGACTGTGCCCCTTTCATGGTGTTTTTGCTGGTGTGCAGGGCTGCGCAGGGTTCATAAGGCATCCATGCCTGAGAAAACACTGAGGAAACGTGCATTTCCACCCTGTGGATGATTTCCTTCGACGAATCGAAGACGGGAGGGTCGTCACCCTCCGCCTCTGAATCTTCTTTTGGAAATAACGAAAAAATGATTAAAAACCCTGCAAAACACGAAAGATATTATAAAACCTATGTATATAGGTTAACTGCATCAAAGGACGTGCGAGGAGATTGGAGCCGTTGGATGGCATCATCCAACGGTCAGGATTGATTAGGAGCGATCGTGGAATGGGTGAAAGCGCAGAGATCAACGGTCAGGATTGGGCAATGGAAAGTCAAACGAAGAGATCGGGCGATGAATTGTGGGCCTTCGATCTGCAGATCAGATCGACGGCGGAGATTGATTTTCCACTGTACGATGGCCCGGTTATCGCGCGCACACCTTCATTAACCATCGAGAAACTTTGGCGAGCGATCACCATTGATTCAGTGGGCCCAGATCGGACGGTCCATAGCAATATCACTGGGCATCCTGGTCCGAACGTTAACGCGCGCTGGACGACGGATGGATGGTGGTTTGAAAATAGTACACGGGACGCGTGGCGGCAGGTGTATGGAATCACTGGCCATCGAGGGAAAACAACCTTTTTCCCGAAGGCGGTGCGATGGATACCACCGGTTTTGAGAAAACGGCGCACGGCTAGGGGATCCACAGGGAGGCGCACTCCGCACCGTCAGATCTGTGGATCAGATCGACGGTGTAGATTGCTCCAAAAATTGCACGGGCAGAAAATTTAATTAAATGATATTTTGACGGTTTGAATAAATATTCAAAGGTTTTTTAATGTTTTGCGAAATATTTATTTAAACCAGAATAAGCGCCCAACTACTCAGCGCGCGGTCACGGCACCAGGGTGTATGGGTGGGAAGGCTAGGGGCTTAGCCCAAGGGGGCTTAAGCCCAATACATAGAAAATATGCATTTTAATGATTTTTGAGGATTTTCAAAGGAATTTGGGAATTTCGATAAGGCTAAGAAGGGGTCTTAGAACCTTATAAAGGGGATTTTGATGAGGGGAAAAGGCAGAAATGTGAAAATGAGCGATTTTTGTTGGAAATAGGGGGATATAAAGATGAGGTTAGGTTTTGGAGAAGAGAAATGGGAAAATGTGTTTGCAGTAGTATTTTTCCTTGGAAATCAGCGGGATTTCAGGGTCTTTTGGGATGTAAACAACAGTGCAGATTTGGACAGAGGCAGGAGGCTTTCAAGAGTCTTCAAGATCCAACAACTTTTGTTATAGAAAATTTTTCCTTGAAGGCTCAAAACAGATTTAGCCACCTTTTGATATAATCAAATTTTACAGGTGGCTAACAAACCTATTGAAATTCTGATTTCGTTATGAATATGATGAACATGATAGATAATTCACACAAGCATGGCTTATCCATTTCATCTTCGTTTTCCTCCTCATATATGATCAACTATACCCTTAAAAGTCTTATGAATGGACCTGTCTCTACACTATATACAATTCCAAAATTGAATCAAGTTCTTTGTGGCCATGATTTCTAGACTAGGATTAAAATCACCACTCCATCTCATTTACTATATCAAATTTAAGCCACCAAATTGTGTAGCTCTTGCCCCTTAAGCCACCTAAATGGCCCGCCGCTTAGCATCTTAGATTGTGTGTGAAACAATTGCATCATCCACGAGTTTAGGGTTTTCATGAAACACTACATCCACTTATTTCAAAATCACAAAATTTGCTACAAAATTTTTTAAATTTCAAATTTGAATGAATGATGTATGGATTATGAAAGTGATATTGTATTTGATGATGCACTGGGGACTATGGATGAGATCTCTCCGATTGGAAAACGGGAAACCATGGGCCAAATTATATTTTAATGTTATTATTAACCCTTTACCAGAGTTGTATTAATTAATTTGTTAAATAAATTCTATTAATTAATAACACTTGACCACCCTAGAAGCAATGAGTCCACCAAAAACCAAACACAGTGAAAAGGCCACCACACATTAATCCCTCCCCCAGTGAAAATGCCACCACACATCTCATGGAAACGGGGCACAGACCACCCTAGAAGCAATGAGTCCACCAAAAACCAAACCTAATACAAGGCTCCAGGGGTTAAAAAGGATTAATTACTTCAAACAAAACAGAGGTAAAAAGAGAGACAACCACTTCATTCACCTGACCCCATGTGAACTCTGGTAATCAATACTCATCAACAATGGATATTTCCTAGGTCGCATCCAACTGTGGGAATTCTATCTAGAGGAAACCTTAGCCTTCACTTTCTTATTTTGTGGTTGAAATTTTCCATTGTGTTTCTTTTGTCGAGTTTTAGAGGTTAGCTATGGAATTGAGGGTTTCTCTACACCTATAGAAACTTGGAGTGTCAACTAAGCTCCTCTTCCACTTGTATAACTTACCTGACCACACTCCTCCCTCCAGGATTGAAACCAGCTAGCCATCATAGGTACCGCCTCCATGGTTGAAATCAACTAGTCATCATAGGTATTCATGTAAGTTTTCATTTTATTCTACATTAGTAATGCATGATATTTCCATTCAATAATTTCTATTGTGACTCACGTAGTTTACCTTGAAAGGTGTAGGGTGGTTTTCCATTATTTATTTCTAGAGTGAAATGTAGGATCAACTCATTTTTATTTCTTAACTTCCTGTTGATGGTGGGTTTTCATTTCTAGTCAACTTTATTGCTATTACCCTAAGTTAGGCCTCCCCTTACTCGTTCTCACTACTTAAAGTGTTAATTTGATGTCCTCATTTTTGTATTAAACCTCCATTTCACTTATGTTAATTACATGGTTAGGGATATGGCTCTGGCTTCTGACAACTTCAGCACCTCTAGGTACCTTGGGAACGATTTTTTTATTATCTCTTTATTAATTTATCAATGGCTATTTGGACTTCCATATTTTGTATTTATAAATATTGTTATTATAATATAATTAATACAATTAATATAATTATTATTAGTATGTAATACTATTAATATAATACTGTAAATATATTGATACTTTAATATAATACAATTAATATAATTTATATTATCATTACAACCTATATTAATAAAATTTCAAATATTATTTTTTTTATATATTTTGGCATTTATATTCTTTTTTCTATTTAATTAAATTAAAATACATATTATCAAGATCAAATTATATTTGTAAATATATATTTAATATAATTATGAAATTATCATTTCACTTACTAAATAATAAATTATATAAAAATTTATATAATTAATATTGATACATGAGTGAAAGTCAACTATATACAAAGAGGGTCATTCATGTAATACAAATAATAGATATTACTGGATATTAAAGAATTTTTCTTTTCATCTTCCTTCACTAAAATAAATTTGATTATTTATTTATTAATAATTTTTATTTATTAATATTGTTAATATTGATACTGTTAATATAATATGATTAATACAATTTAATATAATTATTATTAATATATAATACTATTAATATATTGATATTTTAATATAATTGATATTATGATTGTAAAGTATATTAATAAAATTTCAAATATTATTTATTTTATATTTTTATATTTATATTATTTTTTACCATTTAATTAAATTAAAATACAAATTATCAAGATAAATTATAATTGTAAATATATATTTATTATAATTATATAATTATAATTCTAAATATATATTTAATATAATTATATATTATATTAAAGATGAATATAATAATATAGTTTTAATACCTAACACTAAGGAATTTAAATAATAAAATTTTTGTTGTAATGGGCAAAAGGAGATAGAGAGGAGATGGAGTAAGTTTTAATTTTTCATTTATAATGAAAAATATAGGAATATTATAAAATGTTTATAATAAAGGATTTTAAAAATATTAACAAATATAAATATTAAAACTGAAAATTTATTCATTTTACTTTCACTATTGAATTTATACATGTCGAATTTATAATAAGTTATAATAAAACTATTTATTTATTGAATTGTAGATTTGTGCATATTATATAATTAACTTAGTAGTTAGATATCATTTTTGGGATTCAACTACTTTAAGTAAGTCATTCATCTATGACCATTTCCATGAGAGGTAGTCGTAAGTGACTAATTTCTCATGATTTTTTAATAGTCCACTTAGCACTCATTGCATCAGGTGATGCTCAGAGGGGTGAAGAAGTGGGAGATTGAAACTAGTGAAATGAATAACATAGTGTAAATCATCACTTCCGGGAAATAAAATTAATTGAGGCACATATCAAAAATTTACTTTAATATTGATTATTTATTTATTAATATTTTGTATTTATTAATATTGTTACTGTTAATATAACATATTTAATATAATTAATATAATTATTATTAATATATAATCCTAATATTTTAAATATATTGATACTTTAATATAACACAATTAATAAAATTTATATTATCATTACAACCTATATTAATAAAATTTCAAATATTAATTTTTTATATGTTTTGAATTTATATTATTTTTAATCATTTAATTAAATTAAAATGATGATTATGATGATGGTTAACATCCACTGAGATCAAACTTTGGTCTATGAGACCTAAAGAAACGAATTTTTTAGTTTATTTTAAAATGGTATTCCTATGCTCAAAGAGCTTGGAGAGAAGCATCCCGAGCTCACTATAATTTTGGCATGTTAAAAGGCTAGGAAGGTCGATATTGCAACAAATATTATGAAACTGAGATCTAATGTGGTTGTATGTAGGGCACTGTAAGAGAAAGTTATTTTCATCCTCAATGTTCATATTCTCATAGAGATGGAAGATCCTTTCCACCCATGGTGTTTTAGGAATTGCCCAGTGACCTGTTTCACTATGGAGCTCATGAGAGTTCATTATAATCTTGGCTATATTAATTTTTTTCTTTGAGCTTGTTAAAACAGAGAGATAATTTTGATCATCTAGAGTAGGGTTGATGACCTCCTTATAATATCTTAATTTTCTTTTAGCCTCTAAATCTTTCTCACACTACATTTTCTCTTTAAACTTAGAAGTAACAATATTTTTAATGTTATTAATATTTTGCAATGCAACATTTTTGTCGATATCCCAATGGTTTAACCAGGCCTTGGTATCTTTATACCAACCTTGTTTGAGCCTTAGGTGGTTTTGGCTAGAATTTAAAGATAGCTTAGGAAGTCTATGGTCTCCCATGTTATTGATTTGTGCTTGTACAACTGAAGCCTAGTCATATCTAGGCTCTCGATAGGGGAAAGACCCACTTCTATAAGGATAATAGGATAGGGTTTATTTCTTTTAATTTTGAGGTTATACGTTATAAATCACTTCTGGATTTTGTCAATATTTATCCAGGATTCTCTAGAGATGTTGCAACCCCAAACCTCACATCCATACAAGATAAGAGGAGTGACTAAAATTTCAAAGAGGGGCTTCTTTCTCTCCCACAACACAAGTTTTTTCATTTTACAATTATTTTCAATACCAAAATAAGATTTCCACCCTCCATTAATCCTTTTCTCAACGATATAGTTCTAGTTAAGCTTGTGATGAATATCAATTCCTAGGCACTTGTAAGAAGACACTTCCTCCAAGTTGCTATTGTCATACACAAAATTAGCATAAGTGTCCTTCTAGGATTTGATAATAACAACTTGTGTTTTGTCAGTGTTAACAATCATACCCATGGTAGAGCCGAAATCATTAAGAAGTCTAAGTTTCTTATCAAGATCAGATGGGCACCTTGCGAGTCTAAGTTATTTTGTTTTATTATATTTCTTATTCTAGTCAAACTAGTCGTTATTCTACAATGACTAGTTGGAGCTTCCTTATCTATTTAAACTCGGTCCTAGATCAGATTTCTCATCTTGTCCTGATGATTAATCACACTAGATGGTCTGAAACACGTCGAAAAAATATTCTTGAATGTGATTTTCACTAAAATATTTTGTACACAAAGAACAATATCGTCAGCATAGAGAAGAAGGATGATGACTATTCCAGCTAAGATTGTGCCAGCATAGCGTGCTTCCTCTAAACAACCTTCTAGCTTGTTGATGTAAATGCCAAATAGGGTATGGGAGAGGGGGAAACCTTGTTTAACTCTGATATTACACATAATATCTTTTTACCACCCCTCATTTCTCTTTAACTTGGGTATTACATTCTTGTATAACCTTATAGTGGCAGCACTCAGCTCAAAAGGAACCTTTACCTCTTCTAATATATTCCATAGTTTTTTTATAGGTACTGTATCAAAAGCCTTTCTAAAGTACACAAAGCAACAAAAGAGATTGGATTTATCATTACAACATTCCTCCATAATGATCCTAAGCGTAACGAGGTGTTCCATTGTTGAGTGTTTCCTTCTAAAACTTGCTTGGCCTTTCGCCCGCTTACCTTCACTTTCAATCCATATGCTCATCTTATTTTCCAAAATAATACCATATAACTTGGCTAAGAGCGGACTAATCATAATTATCAGATAATTATAGGGGTTATTTGTATCCCCACTTTTAAAAATAGGGATAATGAGGCTTTGATTCCATGGTTTAGGGAATCGTTTCTTGATCACTTGATTGAAAAGCTTGTGGATGTGAGGGATGAGGAACAGACCTCCAATTTTTAAGATTTTTTCCTGGTAAAATTCAATGTCCTTAGTTTTTCCATTTTCCAGACACTTAACCCAAAAATATATTTCTTCTAATGAAAAAACTTCTTTTGCTGTGAGCAGGGTTTCAAAGTTATCCATGAAATTTGGAGATTCATAAAGCTTTTTAAGATAGGAATTCAAGTTCTGTAAAGCAACTCTATTATTATCTTTATTTTTTCTAGTTAGAATCTACCTCCAGAATTTCTTAGGAGCTACCTTAGAGAGGTGTAAGAGATTTTATTGTCTTTTATGAATATACTGCCTTTTTTTTCCTTTTAGTTAGGGCTTTGTATATTTTTATCTTGCAAATTTTAAGAGATTCGTCAATAGCTTCCTTAATTTCTCTCCTCACACTTTTACAATCTTTGTCATACCAAGGGTTGGGTTTTCTATTTCTTTTATTGCTTGAAACTTCAATTGAGAACTTGCTAATATAATATGAGAGGGTTATAGTAAAATTATGATAGAGGTCTTCTATGTTTTCTATACTATATAGAGGAAGCAAATTAATTTTTAATTCATTTATAAAGAGATCATTTTTATTTCTATCAAATATTAAGTTCTTTTGGCTATAACGATTGTCTTTATGGGATCTCTTTGCATGAAAAATTGAGAGTTATAATTAAAGCTCTATGATCAAATTCAGGTGCATGGTCATTTAAGAAGTCAAAATTTATTATTTCATTGTATAAAGGGATATCGGAAATAACATAGTCTACCACGCTGCAACCAAGCCCATGGATACAGGTCATCTGGCTAGAATTGGGCCACTTCTTTAGACCGTTCCAAGTTATGAGATCTTGAGCACTACAAGGCTTGACTAGCTCCAACCCAAACAAATTCTCCCCTAGATCTTCAGAGCTCCTTTTCTACTGGCTAGCCAGAGTAAGGTCTTTGTCTAACCAAAGAGGATTAGGGTTGGAATGATTTCTTAGAAGAATAGCTTGGTTTCTTGAAGTTCGAGCATTAAAGTCACCCATTAAGAGGATATTACCTTCATTCCTTAGGCTAGAAATATCATTCTCTAAACAAATGTAAGGACCATTTTTATATTAACTTTTTTCTTATAAAAGTTAGAATTTATAGGGGCAATATAAAAGATTTCTATGTAGGTATTTTTATCATTAATGTCAGTAATCTCTATCCAACTATATTGGTTGTAAGGGTTGTTTTTATAAAGCATAGCATGGGGGGAGATGTTCTTCCTAATGTAACAATCTATACCCCTTATGCCTCTACGGGAGGATTGCTTGTTCCAGATAGACCATAGTGTAAATCCATCTATGTAAGGGACCTTAGATTCTTCGTTCTCCCAAGTTTAAACAAGAAATCTAATATTAACCTCATTCGAGATCCAACTTAGTTTGGGGCCTTTGTTCCATGGAAAGCCCCAACATTTCCAAGAAAGAATCCAGAGCATGTTGAATTTATATTTATTACTATCTTTCGGGTATCTAACTTGAATAACAGATTTTCTATTTCTGATTATTGCCTATTTTCTTTCCTTCCTAACTTATTTTACCTTTTTAACCTCCTTTCTTAAGTCTGCTTGATCTTCTGGAATGAGATATTCATTTATAAATATTCTCGTTCCTTTTAGACTTGAGGTTTTACTAATTATTTCATACTTATGGTCATTAGAGCTCACCTTTATCTGGATTAGCATTCCTTTATTCTCAGTGAATTTCCCCAACCTTGTTGCTTCGGTGAGACATGTTGTTTCAATTTGAAATTGATTATGTAATTCTGCTTAGGCTATGGCTAAATTATCCTCGTCTACATCCTCTTTCAAACTGAATATTATAAGGTTCAAGACACTTTTGCTACGCTCATGGTCTAATTCTATCAATTTTTTCATTTCTTCTTTAATGGATTTTACATCTAATTTACCTGCCACACTATTTAAGGTGAGATTGTTATTAACTTTTTCTTCTAGTTCTTTAATCATATCCTTCATTTTAAGACTTTCTAAAGTATCATGATGTCCTTTTTGGGATGTTTGGTTCGTATCTTGGATTTTTTTTTCTATTACCTATAATCTAATCTCCATTGTCTCCACTTTATTCTCCAATATTTTTATTTTATTTTCTAATTGTTTTTGGATCTTGTCTTCAAGATATGTAAATTTATTTTCCAACATGGATTCTAACTCGGTTTGTAGCTTGACTTCTCTTTCTTCTCTACGTTTCTCTAAAGACTCTAAATACTCATAAAGGCCCTGTAGAGTAACTGTGCTAGGTCTACCTTTGACAATATTTGTTATATACGGTGAATTATTCATACTTGTGAACAGAAATATTAGTAGTAGATATGTATTAGAAAAAATATAAGGAATGTGTGCACCTGATATAACCATTTCTGATCACCTTCCAGCTATAGAAACAAGCAGTCGCCATCCAATCAACCAAACTAGATATATCCCTAACTGTAATAGAGTCGAATCATCCATAGAGAGAATATAGCCTTCGCAGTGTTTATATATGTGTGAGATGGACCGAGCCCTAATTCATATATCCGAGATGCGAATCAAACAACCCTTCGTGTGTTTATGAGATCACGAAGAATATATCCTTCATAGTGTTTATATATATGCGATATGGACCGATCCCTAATTATAGATATGCGAGATATGAACCAAATAGCCCTTTGTGTGTTTATGAGATCGTATAAGATATAGAATATAGCCTTTGCGGATAACCCTTTGTGTATTTATATATGTGCGAGATGGACCAAGCCCTAATTGAGATATGTGATATACGGACCAAACATCCCTCCATGTGTTTATGAGATCGCTAAAGATATAGAATATAGCCTTCGTAGAAGATATAGAATATAGCCCCTCACGGTGTTTACATATGTGCGATATGGACCGAGCCCTAATTTAAATATGCGAGATATGAACCAAACAACCCTTCGCGTGTTTATGAGATCACAGAAGATATAGAATATAGCCTTCACAGAAGATATAGAATATAGCCCTTTACAGTGTTTATATATGTGCGAGATGGACCGAGCCCTAATTCAAATATGCGAGATATGGTAAAATGGACCACGCCCTAATTTAGATATGTGTGTGTTAATAATATAACAAAGACGCAGATTCAAGTCATCAAGGGTCGCAAATATAATTCATCGAGACCGCAAATCCAATTCACCGAAGGGTGTAGATCAAAATGTACTATAAAATTTATGTTGAAAATACATATTATCAAGATCAAATTATATTTGTAAGTCTATATTTAATATAATTATGTAATTATCATTTCAATTATTAAATAATAAATGATATAAAAATTTATAGAATTAATATTGATATATGAGTGAAATTTTTTTTTATTTTTTTATTTATTAATATTTTTAATATTGATACTGTTAATATAATATAATTAATACAATTAATATAATTATTATTAATATATAATACTATTAATAATATCGATACATTAATATAATACAATTAATATAATGTATATTATCATTGCAATCTATATTAATAAAATTTCAAATATTAATTATTTTATATTTTTACATTTATATTATTTTTTAACATTTAATTAAATTAAATCAAATTATAATTGTAAATATATATTTATTATAATTATGAAATTGTTTTTTCAATTCTTAAATAATACATGATATAAAAACTTATAGATTTAATATCAATGCATAATTAAATAATACGTGATATAAAAATTTATTAAATTAATATTGATGCACAAGTAAGATTCATTCATATACAAAGAGGGTAATTCATGTAAGACATTAAATGGATATTACTAAATATTGCTAAATTTTAGTATTATTAACTTTAATATTTTCCATATTTATGTTTTTTATTAAGTTCAATACTGTGTTTTTTATAAATATTAAAAAAAAGTGATAAACATAAATGTTTAAAATTAACATATAAAGTATTAATATTAATATTAATATTATTACTATTATAAATATTTTCATGATTAGTATTAATATTATTATTTTTTTATTAATATTTATATTTATATTTATATTATTATTATTATTAATTATTTAAAATTAACATTAATATTATTAAAATTAATATTGATTGATATTAACATTAATAATTTAATAATATACATTGATGTTAACATTAATAATAAATATATATATTTCAAATTAAATAAGATATTATTAATTTAAAATTAGATATTAATATCTCTTTTAATGTTAATTAATATTAATATTAAACATAGAAATTTATATAAAAATAAATTTCTCATTTATATATTAATGTGAACATTGACTTTAAACATTAATATAGATATTTCATTAAACAATTAAATTGATAACTTTATATTTACTCAAGTTTAAAGACATTAGAATTTAACTTTATGTTTTTTTTAGTTTCAATGACATTAAAATAAAATTAAAAAATGGTATTTTTATATCATTTGGTCCATGTAGCATTATGTTATTTTATAACGTGAGGTTTATAAGATAAAGCCTTTAATATTAAAAAAATTTGTCTTAAGTTAATATTTATATGGAACATCAAACATTTACATCAATATTAAACACAGACATTATTATTTTTTTGGTAAATTAGACTAATTATATTAAAAAATCATATGGTACATAAAGGATTACAAGCAAGAGATGTTGGAGATACGAGCAACTGGAAATGATGAACAGTCAACTTCGGTCCCATGAGTAGCCAAGAGTGAAGCAAAGAGAGCCCAGAAGATGAACATGGGTGCTAAAAGATACAAATGGAAGTCTACCCAAAATGGTTCTCAGTATGACATCTTTTTCCTTTCTTTTTTGATGCTCTTACCCAGCCATCCTGGGGCTGATGAGCTGAAACCACTTGAATATTGTTGGTGACTAAAGGAGATGGCTCCTTATCCAATTCTGAGGAGGAGGTGTCATGAGGCTGCTTCTGAGTGCTTGTAGGACTGTTGGGATCACCTGGGCCTATCGGGATCATATCCAACTCTTGTTTTCCCTTTTCATTATCTACTTCGATCTCTTCCTCATCCTCATCCAAGCTAAAGGATTCGAGGTCATTGATGGGTGGCGGTGCACAGGGTTTCTAGCTTTTGGATTTTGATTTCTAGTTTCTCTTCTTCTTTTGGACTGGGAGGGAGGGGAAAGAGTTCTGAAGGTGCCCTATTTGATGACAGTGATGGCATTGGAATGGTGTGTTCTCATAATCCAGGGTCTAAGTCCAGTGAAATTCTCCCACTTTGAGAATGATTTGATCAAGCAGGCCTTTGTTGATATCTATTTCAGCACAGATTCTGCCATAGGTGTAAATGACTGCTTCCCCTCTAGAGGTGTCCATTGCCAGGAAGTGTCCGAGGCTGTATTTGATTCCTTGAAATACTGAGAAGTGCCACAGATGAGCATGTAAGTTAGGGAGCCTGACCCATATAGGGAGCTTGGTGATGATGGTCGTGGACGGATCAAAATCTAGGAACCATGGTGTGAGGAATAGTCAATCTTTTCCCCAAAACCAAGGTTCCTCTGTTAAGACTTTTTTATAATCCTCGCTGAAAGTGAACAGAACTATGAAGAATCCCTTTGAACAGAAGAATACCTTGGTTTTATTGGTCTAGGTAGAGTGGATCCATTTATAGAGGTCTACTGAGCGAGGCCATAAGCCATTGAATCGAAAAATGATGGCGTTGTATGCCATTAATTGAGTCTGGTTCTCCAAAGGAGGATGGGAGATTTCATTTGCTGGAATGTCCTCCGATTTTTCCACTAAGAAGGGCTTCATATCCTCAGGGGGCTGCGCAGCTTTCTTGGGGTGTTGAGCATTGACTCCATCCTTATATGAGAATGCTTGTGAAGAGGAAGGCTGCCTAGATGCGCCTCCACATAGTCGAAGGATTAAAACCAGAGAGGCATTTTTTCTTATATTTTAAAAAGATAGAGGAAGAGAGTTTTGAGCTGCTTACCTCTGTACATGAATCTTTGTAGGGCAGCAGGGAGTCCCATATTATGTTCGAGATCTTGCATGAGGCTCTGCACCAGATCGGTAGATCGGACCCAGTAGAGCAAAGTTTTACCACAGAGTCTGGAAATCTAAATCTGGAAGGTGTGAGTACAAATTTATCCCCCAGACCCTGGGGACACGCACAAGGGCAAAGGATTTCTCCATACAGTAGCCGGGGAGAGTGGAATGCCTTGGATTTTGAACTCTTGGGCTACGCTTCTGTGTGAAGGAGTATTGATAAATGGAGGGGCGTCGAAGCTATCAACATGGATTCTGCGATAGAGGCTGCGAGCCGGAAGGGAAAGTGATGCGTAACTGTTGGCTATGGATTTTTCTAGAAGGGGTGGACCTTTTACCTCGCGGAAGGGATCAAGATGTGGGCTACTGGTTTGTCGAAAGTTGTTGAGGTTGAGTAGCACTGCTAGTCCATGCCCACTGACGTCAAGCGCAGCGACCTACGCATTGCGGGAAACAGTTGCTCTGTCCTTGCCTGTGTAAGAGATCTTTGGATTTTCCTCTAGAATGTTTCCTTTCATGTATTTTTTGTGTCCAGGTGGAAGAGGTGCCAGCAGCATGCCTAGATTCTAGATTACTAGAGCCGCAGGGCTGACCAGGAGAATGTCGTCGGCAGCGGCTGTGGGAAAAAACTCTCTTGTGTGAACCCTAACCATTTCGCGGCCACATTTTTCAATTTTTGGTATGTATTTCTACCTATTGACCATCTCGTTTAATGTATTATCAATTTAAATGCAACACCTCGATAAAATTTTCTCCCAATATATTAACAAACCCGAGAAGACTTGATGTGATGTAATATTAAACATAGGCATTAATAGAGACATAAAAATAGATTTATTAAGATTAATAATATTGGATTGTAAACAATAGGTTTATAAAATTGTGAGTTATTTTTCACTATTGTGATAATTTTCTTATCGCTCATATGATTTTATACATTATGTATATGTGAATTTTACTTTGTAGATGGAAATTTGTTTATGTATGTTACTTTTAATTGTACTCACCATTAATTGAAATTTGTTTTGTTGATATACGTGTGTTTTCTTTTATGTTAGGTGTTTTCCTTGTTTTTTCATGGATATATTTATTTGGAGTTGTATTCCATTTGAAATTCTTGAAATTGTCTTCCTCTGGCTCACTTAATCAGTTGTGATAAAGTTTAGCACTGTTTGTAAGCAATGGAAAAATGTTTTGAAAAACCCTTCTTTCTTATTGCGTCGCAAGCATATCTGTACAAATGAATTTGGATTTATAGTTCCTTTCCTCAATAATGAAGACAAATATTTTGTTGTTGAATACCTTAATCAGAATGGGCGCATATCTCGTTTTCATTTGCGATTCATAGATTCAAGATACAAAGTAGAGTCTGTTTTTGGACCAATGGTCGTTTTATCCTTACCAACAGAATTCTCCCATTCACGGAACTATTTTGTAATGAATCCATTTACAAAGGCCTTAAGAAACATTGGGCGAATATGAATTAGATACAAGGGATTCTTTTCGTTATTGGAAAATGTAAGAAACAACAAATATGACTGGGTTGTTCTAAAACATATCTATGATAGATTGCAATCTAAATTTTATGTTTACAATAGTCTTCATAGGGTTTGATGAAGGGTCGATCTTCCATTTGGTGGCACTTAACCCCCTCAGAATGGAGTGTTTTATAAAAGTAAATTATTTTGGCTCTATCTGGACACAGAGTATGAAGATTATCCTCGATATGGGTATACAATATACTTGTTTGATGTAATAAAAAATTATTGGGGTTTTTCATTTGTTCTAATCACTGACATACAGTGTATGTCATTATAAATATGCAGGAATCAATTGATATTTATTGTCAATGATGGCTCCACTTTTGTATTGTCAATTGAAGAAATAGATAATTTCCAATTTGGTAATCCATGTGTTGAACGAAGAATTGACTATTTTGAGGATGATTAGGGCTTCAGATGGAAGTTGTTGGAAGAAATTTCTACATATATAAATAGAAAATGTCATGGTTATCTTCCATATCGAACAATCCAAGGTGTGGTTCTTATGTGAAACTACAGTGAAGTTCCTTTCCTATTATATGACATGATGATTGGCCTATGTTTTCCAACAGATATTGATAATTCAACTAATAAATAAATGTATCGGTTTTGGTCTCCAACGTTACATGAGTGAAAAGGTTTGATCGAGTGTGGAAATGTTTTTGCAATTGCTCCCTGTATGGATTCTATTCATGAAATTCCACCATTAGATATGGACATGGAGTCTTAGGATATTAATAATGTTAGGATTTATTATATATATTTTCAATTTATATGCTCTTTGTGGTTGTGGGAAATATTTCCTTTTTTCTTTACTTTACATACTTTTGGGTTTGTATGCTAATACTTTAAAATTACAATTCTATGGATAATTGTATGGCTCGTGCTGGGATTTCTTCTATATGTGTATGTATCAAATGTTGGATATTGAATCCCATTGCAATTTTATCGAAAATATTTCTTTTTTTGTCCCCTTTAGTTCTCTTAATTGCATTTGAATGTGTTTGGATAATATCCATTTTTGTTTTTTTTTATAATTATAATTACTGTGACTTATTTTGTACATGGTCTTTGCATTATTTTTTTCTCTTTGGTTCTAAAACAATGTTATATATTTAGGTACATTTTAGTATTTACATTTATATTTTAATGGTATATAGTTCCAAATATTTAGATATATTTCCAATTCATATAATTCTTATAGTATTTTTTCCTAGATATATGGGTTTCCCATTACAATTCTAATATGAGACATGAAAATTTAGCCTTTTTTTTTTTAGCCATTTGGAAAATCCATTTTTCGTTTTAGCCATTTTGGAAAAATCCTTTTATGTTTTCATGGGTTTATATGGTTGGTAAAAGACCATATAAGCTTTTAATGTTTTTATATGGTTGAAAAAAAAAAACGTGTTCCTTTTTCATTCTTCTTTGTTTATATATATTGGATATATTATATGATCCATGTTTATGGTTCCATAATAAATATGTTATTATTCATTGTATACATGTCATCTGAAAGCATAAGCAGGCGTGCAATAAAATGGAATCTGTCACCAACATCGTGTGATAGGTCTAATGAAAGTCATCATTTGTTGTATCAACAAAATAAGGACATAATAAATGAGCATAGGAGAGCTACATATCATATAAGACAAGTGAAACCACTCTTAAAAATGATTTTATGATTCCTCGTAAGTATTATACTATGGATGATATCATGGAAAGAAAATTTTCCCTTGATATTTCATTGTCAGAATATGTTCCTCGTTAGCATAATTTTTTTGTTCGATGCTCTCCTAAAAATTTTCATAATATTGGGGAAACATCTTGCAATAGGGAACAGCATCATATCGATAAGGTGGATGCAAATGTTCACCCTAACCCTTTTGTCTCTACAATTTCATCTTTTGAGCAAGGCCAAAGGTTGCAAAACATCCATGGTGGAGGCAATGATGACATTGTATGCGATGATTTGGATGATAGTTTGATTGGAAATTTGTTTTATAATTTGGAGCTAGTTGGTCAAAACATCAAATCTTCAAATCCCCCTTCTCAAAATAATGTTGTCCCACAAACATAATTATTCATCCCTGATAGCATTTCACGTGGAACAATGGAGGTAATACAATGATATTTTGTCATTTGCTGCAATAGTGGTTTTTTTGTTACATTCCTCTTTTTACAATTTTTTTTTACTAAACTTATAAGGTATTCTTTTCTCTTGGAATACGATACAACTCATTTTAATATAGGTCTAGAAATTAACTCCCCAAGTGTTCCATTTATTTATGTGATAATTGAAGATGGAGCATGTCATAGCCTTCCACTCCATTCTCCTCAACAATCAAATCGGAAAACTAATGTAAATGTGAAATGTATTTGATTTGATTTTTCATTTTTTGAATTTTTAGTAGGTTAGACATGAATTTTATTGCATAATTTATTTTCTTCAAACATGACACAACTCATTTCAATAGAGGCATACAAATTAAATTCGTATATGTTCCATCTACTGATGTTATAAGTGAAGAGGAACCATCTCATAGCGTTCATCTAGATCACCAACCAAATGTAAATGTTGAATCCATTTGATATTTTCCTCATTTTTTCATTTATTGTTAGTTGTACATTGTATTTTATAAACTTTTATGGAAAAAAACATGATTTCATCTCATGAGGTTGGAGAAATGGAATCCAAAACATCAAATTGTCAAACTAATGTAATGTTCGGTGTGTTGAGAATGCAGCAAGATGATGAAGCTTAGTGAATTGAAGTCGCCTTCACTAAGTGGGCCCGCAGGCGAATTCTAGCGCAAATTCTATCTTTAGACTGTCTATTTTTAGACATATGGAGCATGGTCCAGGGGTTGCAGTATGTTATTCTTGGAGTATTGGTCATGTTGGTAAAAATAGATGGGACTCTATTTTTTGACCTATAGGTCGATAGGTCGATGTCTATTTTTAGACTGCCTATCCTAAAAATAGGGAAGTCAAATATTATTTACCCTTAATAATATTTGGACTATAAACTTCAGTTTACTCTCTTGGAGCACTTCAGTTCGAGCCTTGGAAGTGGCTCATGCATCTGACACAGGAATTACGCTATTCCTAAGGGTTTGGTGAGCTCATGCATGGTTGACTTCAGTTAGGACTTCAGTGGCAGAAGTTTGGTGGAGTTAATGAGACAGCTAGTGGAGTTGTGTTCGTTTTAACTTAGTTGAACTAGTTGAGATTAGTTTAACTAGCTAATCAACTAGTAATGAGTGGAGTGAATTAAATATTATTTAATTCATTAATTAGTAATTCATTATTCAACTCAAGAACACATCAGTTCACTACAGTGCATGGACAGTTCAGTGGAGACCAGTGAAAGAGGTAGATGAAAGGGTGGAGTTAGCTATCAGTGGCGACATCAGTTGTGCATGAGATTTGCATCACACTTGGAGGAATTGCCCATGATGATTGCACTGTCAAGCCAAGGAGATTCGAACCTTGGATCTCTATATATACAGGCCATGATTGCGCAATAGAGGCAAGGCAATTGGCGGTGAGTTTTGAACCAGTAACCTGTTCAAAACCAAGCTAGTTTGTGTGTAACTTTATGAGAAAGTACTGAGTACTTGTGAGGAGTATTGTACTGAGTTTGTTACATGATTTTTCCATTATAATATACACAATAGCTGCGGGGTTTTCAGCTATAAGCTTTCCCCATACATACTGTGTTAATGTGTATGATGATTTGATGTGTTATCGCTTGATTTTATTTCTGCATGTTTGATGATCTGAGTGGAAGAGATTATGTGTTGCATATAAATTCAAATTGTATGTGATCAGGATAGTCTCGGTGGATAATTAATCATTATTAAGCAAATTTCTACATGGTATTGGAGCTATTGAAGCAGAGATTGATCATCACAGTGATTACAAACTTATTTCGGTAGACAGAGTCTGCATGCGGGCCAGGTAGCCTCTGGATCCATCCTTTCTTTGAAAGGTGATATATCCTATAAATTCCCCTTGCAGTCGATCTCTGTGCTAGAAATAATTTGTTCTCACAGATCTAGAGCGGCTGAGCTTTGAGGTGGAATTTGAAATTTTGCAGCAGTTTTGTTTTCTTGGTGCCAGTGTTGAAAATGTCTTTCAACGGTTTGCGACTCGAATATTCTCTTGAAGGCAGTTCGAATTATGTTGCATGGAAGGATTGCATGGAGGCAGCATTAGAAGATAATGGTCTGAAAAAGTTCATAGATACGGATGTCCAAAAGCCCACTGATCCTGCTGAAGTCGAAGCATGGCAAAAGAAGATGGCGAAGTGTCGAAGGATCCTGTTGGAGGGCGTCAAGGATCATATTGTATCCAGCCTGCATGGAAAGGCTACTCCATATTTAATGTGGAAAGCTTTGATGGATCTATTCTAGAGTAAGAGCGACCAAAGGAAGCTGGTGCTCAAAGATAAGCTCAGGAACATCAAGATGGAGAAAGGCGACAGTATCGCCAAATACCTCACGAAGTTCACTCAATGCAGAGATGAGCCGGGAAGTGTGGGGGTGACTGTCGAAGACGAGGACATGGTCGACCTGGCTCTCCTTGGTCTTCCGAAGGCTTGGCACTCATATCAAGATAGTGTCAATGGTCGGGAGAAGCTGCCGGGATGGGAGCACCTTTGGGTGGATCTCATGCAGGAGGAGATAAGGAGGACTACTCGAGATGGATCTTCATCAAAGGGAGATGATGAAGAAAACTGTGCTTTGGTTTCCAAAGAAAAGAAGGGGAAGGGGAAGAAAACCTCTCATTCTGGTGCAAATGGCAAGAAGCAGGATATGGCGAAAGTGAAGTGTTTTCACTGCCATGATCATGGACATTATGCTACCAATTGTCCAAAGAAGAAGAAGAACAAGCAAGCGGGAAGATCTGCAGATGGAGAAGCTTTGGCTTCACAGTTCGAGCTTGACTTTTCACTGATTGCATGCTTGGTTTCAAGTGTGCTGGGATCGGTATGGTTCTTGGACAGTGGTGCATCATTTCATATGACGGGAGATTGGGATTTGTTCTCAGATCTGGAGGACAAAGATTTGGGTGTGCACATCGAGATGGGCGATGATGGTAGATACAGTGCGACTGGTATTGGTACCATATCCTTTCAGAGGGAGTCTGGTAAACCCTTTGTATTGAAGGATGTCATGCATGTACTTGGATTGAAGAAGAACTTGATCTCTGTGGCGATGTTGGAGGATAAGGGGTATGATGTGGTCTTCAGCGAAGGAAAAGCCTTCCTGTGCAGTAAGACTACCGGAGAGACCCGGAAGATAGGGGTTCAAACCAAGAACCTTTATCGCCAGTGTTGTATTAGCGGGCTGGGCAAATGGCGCAGGCATGCAAGGCGGGAGAAGTGTCGAGCCGGGATGATGAGGGCGAACTGTGGCACAGGAGATTGGGCCACCTTCACCATGCAGCTTTGAAGATTCTGCAGCAGATTTCTACTGGGCTTCCTAAGGGCACTCTTGCGCAGTCAGATCAGTGCAAGGGGTGTACTTTAGGGAAGTATGTGAAAGCCACCTTTCACGAGAAGGATAGTCGCGCCACGACGATCCTTGAGAGTGTTCACACAGACGTGTGTGGTCCTTTCTCAGTTGCTTCGACAGCAAAGCACAGGTATTATGTGATCTTTGTTGATGATTTCTCTCGAAAGTGCTGGATCTTCTTCATGCACAAGAAGAGCGATACATTCGCGAAGTTCTGTGAGTTTAAAGCACTGGTCGAGAAGGAGTCGGGGAAGAAGGTGATTGCTCTAAGGAGTGATAACGGTGGTGAATTCATCTCGGCTGAATTCAAGGAGTTCTGCAGCGCAGAAGGGATTCCGAGAGAGCTCATCGCACCCCATAACCCACAGCAGAACGGGGTGGCTGAGCGGAAGAACAGAACGATCGTGGGTGCTGCACGGGCGATGTTGCATGATCAGGGCCTACCCCTTCACTTATGGGCTGAGGCATGCAATACAGCAGTGTATGTGCAGAACCGTTGTCCTCACAAGGTTCTTGGCATGAGTACACCAGAGGAGGCTTATTCTGGCAAGAGGCCCGATATTTCCCATTTGCGGATTTTCGGATCTCCTGTCTACATGCATGTGACGAAGGATGCAAGAAGGAAGCTGGATCCAACTGCTGAAGTTGGAATATTTGTGGGGTACACCGATACACCTCACAACTATCGGGTGTATGTGCCAGACAGTCGCAAGACTGTTGTGCGACGGGATATAAAATTTCAGGAGGAGAAAGCCATGCAGTGTTCGCTTGAGAGGGAGCTACACTTGCATGCAGATGAGGAGCCGTTAGTTCCTAAGGAGGAGCTTCCGGATGTGGATCAGCCACAAGAGGAAGTTCAGGAGGTGGAAGAAACCACCCATACAGCGCCAACCATCAGAGGGCGCATGCGCACTACAGAAGCTGAGCGACTGGCTCGGGATGCAGAGAAGGTTGTAGGACCACCTACAGCACAGCGCAGACAGAGACAGTCACCGGATCGGTACACTGGATACATGGCTCTTGTGAGTCAATTTGTTGTGACGGAGCCATCCTCTTTTGAGGAAGCTGTGGAGGAACCCGCATGGGTTGATGCCATGATCGAAGAATATGATTCGATCGTCAGGAACAGTGCATTGGAGATTGTCCCAAGACCGGTGGGGAAATCAGTGGTGGGTTCGCGATGGATCTACAAAGTGAAGCAGGCAGCTGACGGGAGTGTGGAGAAGTACAAGGCGAGATTTGTCGCCTGTGGCTTTTCACAGATCGAGGGGATTGACTATGAGGAGACCTTTGCACCTGTCGCAAGGTACTCTTCCATACGGACGATCCTTGCTCTCTCAGCGCAGATGGGGTGGCACATTCATCAGATGGATGTGAAGACTGCGTTCCTCAACGGAGTCATTGAGGAGGAGGTGTACATAAAGCAGCCTGAAGGTTTCGAGATCTTCAGCAGTGAGTCACATGTGTGCCGACTCAAGAGAGCATTGTATGGGCTGAAGCAAGCACTTCGTTCTTGGTACACTCGGATAGACAGCTACTTCACCGGGCTTGGATTCTCCAAGAGTGAGGTGGATCCTAACCTGTACCAGATTGTGGTGGAGGGGAAGTTGTTGATCATCGTACTGTATTTAGATGATCTGATTTTGACTGGCGATGAGCAGTTGATACTTTCATGCAAGGAGGATCTTGCACGAGAGTTTGAGATGAAGGACTTGGGCATCCTTCATTATTTCCTGGGATTGGAGATTTGGCAGCGCAGCGGAGGACTGTTTGTTTCTCAGGGCAAGTATGCCCGTGAGATTCTGGAGAGGTTCAACATGCAAGGCTGCAAGCCTGTTGACACTCCTCTTCCTGGTGGTTGGAGGAAGGAGGATGCTACTTCAGCGGAGGTAGTGGATGCCACTATCTATCGACAGTTGGTGGGGTCGCTTATGTATCTGGTCAATACGCAACCCGATATATGCTATGCAGTTAACCATCTTTCGCAAGCTATGGTTAAGCCTGCCAAGCTCTTTTGGAAGGCAGGCAACCATGTATTGCACTATATCAGAGGCACATCGGGATATGGTCTATGGTACAGACAGGAGGATGGAGCGAAGCTTTCTGGCTTCACTGATGCAGATTGGGCAGGGAGTCCAACAGACCGGAAGAGCACATATGGAGGAGTTTTCAGCATTGGGTCAATCGCAGTTTCCTGGTACAGCAGGAAGCAGAGATCCGTGGCACTCATTTCAGCAGAGGCCGAGTACATGGTAGCTAGTTTGGCTACATGTGAGGCCATTTGGATGAGGAAGATCCTCGCAGGATTGTTTAGGTTGCATTTGGAGCCTACAGTGATCTACTGTGATAACCAGAGTTGCATTAAACTCTCGGCTAATCCAGTATTTCATGATAGGTCCAAACACATCGACATCAAGTACCATCATATCAGATATTGTGTTCAGCGGAGAATCATGATGCTTTCATATGTTCCCACGGAGGATCAGGATGCCGACATCCTGACGAAGGCGCTCACCAGGAGCAAGTTCGAATTCCACAGAGGCAGGATAGGGGTTGCAGATAATCCATATCTTGCTGAGAGGGAGTGTTGAGAATGCAGCAAGATGATGGAGCTTAGTGGAATGAAGTCGCCTTCACTAAGTGGGCCCGCAGGCAAATTCTGGCGCAAAGTCTATTTTTAGACTATGTCTATTTTTAGACATATGGAGCATGGTCCAGGGGTTGCAGTATGTTATTCTTGGAGTATTGGTCATGTTGGTAAAAATAGATGGACTTCTATTTTTTGACCTATAGGTCGAAGTCTATATTTAGACTGCCTATCCTAAAAA
The DNA here is from genome assembly GCA_034641835.2 of Pinus albicaulis. NCBI lineage: Eukaryota > Viridiplantae > Streptophyta > Pinopsida > Pinales > Pinaceae > Pinus > Pinus albicaulis. The sequence continues at coordinate 1,636,687,184 of CM076575.1, read as the reverse complement.
TAGGGAAGTCAAATATTATTTACCCTTAATAATATTTGGACTATAAACTTTAGTTTACTCTCTTGGAGCACTTCAGTTCGAGCTACAGAAGTGGATCATGCATCTGACAGAGGAATTACACTATTCCCAAGGGTTTGATGGCATCATGCATGGTTGACTTCAGTTGGACTTCAGTGGCAGAAGTTTGGAGGAGTTAATGAGACAGCTAGTGGAGTTGTGTTATGTTTATTTTAGTTGAACTGATTGAGATTAGTTTAACTAGCTAATCAATTAGTTATGAGTGGAGTGAATTAAATATTATTTAATTCATTAATTAGTAACTCATTATTCAACTCAAGAACACATCGGTTCACTACAGTGCATGATCAGTTCAGTGGAGACCAGTGAAAGAGGTAGATGAAAGGGTGGAGTTAGCTATCAGTGGCGACATCAGTTGTGCATGAGATTTGCACCACACTTGGAGGAATTTCCCATGATGATTGCACTGCCAAGCCAAGGAGATTCGAACCTTGGATCTCTATATAGACAGGCCATGATTGCGCAATAGAGGCAAGGCAATTAGTGGTGAGTTTTGAACCAGTAACCTGTTCAAAACCAAGCTAGTTTGTGTGTAACTTTATGAGAAAGTACTGAGTACTTGTGAGGAGTATTGTACCGAGTTTGTTACATGATTTCTCCATTATAATATACACAATAGCTGCGGGGTTTTCAGCTATAAGCTTTCCCCATACATACTGTGTTAATGTGTATGATGATTTAATGTGTTATCGCTTGATTTTATTTCCGCATGTTTGATGATCTGAGTGGAAGAGATTATGTGTTGCATATAAATTCGAATTGTATGTGATCAGGATAGTCTCGGTGGATAATTAATCATTATTCACAAAATTTCTACACGGTGTATTTGATTTGTTTTACAATTTTTAAAATTTATTCGTTGGAAATATAGTTTTATAATGAATTTTATTTTGTTGAAACACGAAAAAATTAATTTGAATAGAGTTATAGAAAATAACTCCCCAAATTTTCTATCCACTAATGTTAGAAGTGAAGAGAAACCATCTCATAGCCTTCATCCACATCGCCAAAAAAAATGTAAATATTGAATGAATTTTATTTTACTTTTTTTCATTAATAATTAGTTGGACATTAAAATTTAAAAAAAATTATGCTAAAGACACCTTATCATCCTCTCAGGTTCCAAAAATGCAGACCATAAATTTGGAAAGGCCTTGTCATAGATATATGCCACATGTTTCAAATATGGGAAGGGAATTTCATGGTGCTAAAAATCAAGTACATTTTAGAAGAAATTATACTCTTCCACATCGTTCTCCACATGGTCTGACTGATATATATCATATTCATTTTGATGAAAACATGATTCCAGTGCATAAAAGGTTTTGAGAAAATATATATAGCTTGTTAGTTGTCCAAATTTTCCACATCTTCCAAGAATTATATCCTAGAATCGAGGTTTTGAGAGATTCTGAAGGACCTGTTTGCAAATGATGTAAGAATGAAGTAGGTTCTCATCGTTTTTCTGGATATAATAACATGGATCCTGGTGAGAAACCTCATATTTTAAGAGTTCTTAATCACATTGAAGAAATGTTAATAGCACGTGTGAATCCTATTTTGCAAGTGACACATGCTCGAGGTAGGAAATATAAGTATAGCGGCCACACAATTAGCTTTCCACAAGATATTTCTACAATTGCACAAAGTCTTCCCTAAAATATTGAAGATATTGACTTTCTAATTGTGAGGAGACATGTCGTTCAGTCTAAATATTATGAATTTTATGTCAAAATATCTCAAGTTATGGTTGCAATGCTTTTCAAAATTGAATGTGATCAATATTATCGATATGTTGTAATTGACTATGATTCAGTGAATTCTCTGCCTAAAATATCAACAAATGTCTCCTCTAGGCTTAAATTTTTTGATTGTGATATTGAAGAATCTGGGATCAATGCAACTAATAATTAAGGGTTGTCAGTTGAGAATTTTCCCTCTCATCCTTCTTCGTTTTTTGCTCGCCTACCCAATAAACAGAGAGCGGTAGAAGAAATTAGAGAATTTCTTGATAATGTTGATTCTTCACAGGTTCAATAAATGGATTGGCCCAATATTGTAACCTCTCCTATGAATGAATATAATACTGAGGGGTTATTAGATATGGAATTCCCCACATTGTTACCTAGTGGCGATGTTGATTGGTTGCAACCACGTATTTGTAGTGATGAACTTCATGAGTATGCATTACATATTCTTATATACTATGATCAGGGGTTTCAAATCCATCCTCGCTTTCGATATTACCTATTGAATATGATAATGTGGCATCGGAGCCAAGCAACTGCTGCAGCTTTTGTGAAGAAACATTTACATGATAACTCACCAACAACAATTGAAAACTTGTGTCACCAACTTTATGATTTACCAGATAATAAGTTGGTTGAGCATATTATGTTGTTCGGTTCTTCTCTGAGAGGTACAAGGGAATACTAGAATAAATTTTGGGCTGAATTGACTAACATGATTACTCAATTGGATTGTCCATCTTTTTTTTTTTTTTACTTTGAGTGCAGCTAACGCAAAGTGGCCAGAGTTGCATAACCTCATTCTTGTACCCTCACATTCTCATTCCTTAAATGAGAATAGTATGAAAATTGATAATTTTATCCAGTACCCTCATATTGTTGCCACATTTATGCACTATAGATTCAATTCATAGAACACTTCAGGTACAAGTCTGTGTTCTTGAATTTATTTTCTATTCATTGTGAGTTTATTATTATTGTTCTATTTATATTTTTTTTTGTAACTCTATATTCATTTTCTTTAGATATGAGTGGCAGCATAGAGGTTCAACACATATCCATGGTTTCCTATGGTTTCAAGGCACTCTTGACATGGAAATACTTGATTGGTAAAATTCTTTTGATTTACAACTTGCAAAGAGATTCTTTGACACTTATGTAACTGCATGGAATCCACATGAAATACATTGCGGAAACATAATGGTTCCAAGAAGTCTCAATGATGACCCTTTCCTATTGAATACTGAACATATTTTCTCTTGCAATCCTCATAATTATTATGAAGAATTGTTAAACCATGTCCAAAGGTACACAAAGTGTAGTGTAGATTCTTGTTTGCACAAAAAGGGCACTATTCTCACATGCCAGTAGAATGCTCCATGGGATATTTCTGAGGAATCAAGATTTTTCATAGATGATCAAGGAAGACCCGAAAATAAATGATGATAGGCTCAATGTACATGACATTTACCTTCTAACAATGTGGCATGAAAATGTTGATTTCCAACCAGTGCTTTCTTGGTATGATGTCCTAAAATATATTGCTAAGTATGCATCAAAAGCAGAGAAAAGGTATGAAATTTATCATGATATGTTAACTAGAATTTAAAATTCTATTTCCTTTGAGGATCATTGTTTATGTGCTTATAGAATATTTCTTTCAGAAATGATTGTTGACCATGACATTGGAGCACAGGAAACATGCCATATGTTGCTTAAGCTGCCTCTTGTTGCCTGTAGTCGAAAATTTGTTTCCTTAAATGTTGGAAGAAACCTTTTCAGAAAAATATCAAGGGATGGCATGCAATTTTCATCTTAGAATACCTTTTTTCAACATTATAAGAAGAGGCATTTTTTCCTTGAACATCTATCTTTGATAGAAACAACAAGATCTTCGACATTTGATAGCCAGCGTAAAAAAGATCCCTGGAAGCCTAGAGATGTTCATGCTATTGTTCGAGTTTGGCCATGGTTTTATTCTATTGCTAGTGTGGGTTTAAATGAATTTGAAACCTTTTGTTGGACAAAACTTATCCTGTACAAGCCATTTCAGGACATTTGTGTGGATATTTGTCTTTCAACATAAATTATTGTTGAAAATTGGAGGAATTTACGATATTGAGCATGGCATGTTGGTTGAAATCCATCAATTGTCAAAAATATTGAAGATGGAGAAGATGGTGATTTTGTTAACCAAGAAATGAATCTTGAAGATGATTTTCAAGAATGGAAACTTTTCTCTCACTTGGTTCCACAAAATAATGTGAATGTTTCTGATCTTCACACCCTTGGTCGAAGGGATTTCGATATATCCTTTAAATGGCAAAGTAAAAATGTTTTTTATGATGTGGCTAAAGAATATATTAATTTTATAAGGAATGGACAATCAAGGGGTGATATTTTTTACCTTTCAAATAGAAAATTTGCATCTCGAGATTCATTGGCAAAAAAAAATGACTTGTTTTGAAATTGTTTTAAGGCATTTTGTTGAATATGAGATTCGTGAAGCTCTTCTTATGATTGTCCAAGGCACTGTAGCCACTGGAAATTATTTCCTTATCCATTGTATTTTTGAAGCTCTTTCTAATTTTTCAAGTAATGGAAGAAGTCCTTTTCTTCTTCTTGTCCCGACAGGAATAGCTACTTTTAATATACATGGAAAAACGATACACTCGGCTCTAAAAATTCTTATTAAAGATATGAAACCACTACAGGGTCAATCACTAGCAGTATTCTAAGAATAAATGAGGCATATTCGATATATATTTATTTATGAAATGAGCTTTAACACATATTTCATTAAATTTAGAAGTATTCAATTGATCTAGAATTTAGAACTTTAACTAGTTTTCAAAATGTGGAATTATAAAATCACTTAGTTTACTAATTTTAATGTAGATATTCACCTTTTTTTGTGACAAAATTATCATGGTAAACTATATAAAATAAATTTATATAAACTTGCAAAAGAAATTCTTTCACATCTTAAACTTGGATTCCTTACATTATCTCTTTTAATTTTTTGTTATGGTTTGTACTAAAAGCTAAGTTTGTTAAGGTTATCTTATGAAAATAATGTTGTGTATGTTACTATTATTAACTTTATGAAAATAATGTTGTGTATGTTACTATTATTAACCCATTTAATTATAATCTGATATAGTAAATATCATGTATGTAATTACAACTGAAATATATCTAATAAATTATTATGGATCACAAAATCTTGAATTAAAATATTAAAACCCTTCTCAATAGGGCCTTGGTAACCAAAATTCATCATGTATGTGTTAAGTTACCATTATTATTAAGACAATGTTGGCACAATTTAAAAGTTTATCACCTTTGCAACACTAGTAATATGGTTGAAGATGAAAGCCACTCTTAGATCATCTAGTTTATACTAATATTGGATTTGAATTTCAAAATATTTGTGGCTCTACCAACCTTCTTGATATTTTAACTAAAAAAAATTATGATCATCTTGAAAAACTTATTTTAATGCTTTTTGAGCATAACAGTAAAAATCTAAAGAATTTTGAGCAATATCTTTATGGATTCTTATATATGATATTTGGTATGGCTTCTTATATATGATATTTGGTCTTGCTGGATTATAATAATCATTATCACCATCATCATTAGATGCTATTGTAGGAATTTTGAACCATTTTAGAGTTGAAAGGAGAAAATATTTTCTTACGATCAAATTAAATGTTGAATGAGAGTAGTAGTATAATTTATTTATTATTTATTATTCATACTTTTATGTTAAAAACTAAGTTAAATGAGACATACTTAATGAATAATATATTAATATGCAAGATATATATTAAGTATAAATTTATTTAATGAAAAATTATCATAGTAATGTGTCCAGTATATACCAGCATAGATCCATCTTAAATATGGATTTAACATGAGCCTAGAGGGATCAAATTATATAAGACCAAAAAAAAATTTTAATCACAAAAACCTAAAAAACAATTCTATATATAGTTATATATGAAGTTGATATCGACATAAATTAGTTAACATAGATCTTCAAATAGTTTATTTTAATCTGTGACTAAAATATTTTTGAAAAGTAAAAGATTTAAACGTCTAATTCACACATTTTTTTTACTTCTAATTACTTTACAGCATATTTATTTTTTCTTTAATTATAGTTGATATTATTTTTATATCAAAATAAATCATGAATTAGAATAGTAACAAAGTAATACAATTTGATTATTTTCAGATACAAGAGGAAAGAGAGAAAATTGACTAAACTATTTATTACAAATGTTTAGTTTTTATTCCTAGAGTGTTTAAGGATATTATATTGAAAATAACATATTGGCATTTATCTAAAACTTATATTCATTACATTATTTCTATTATCATGAATATTTATATTTATGTATTAAATTTTACTCATGAATAATAGATTTTGTAAAAAAAATCTTACCTAGAATAAAGTTATTTAACAATATATTATTATTGTGTTTCTTACTATTATTGACCATTTTAAATTGACACTAACTACTTTTCCAATTTTGAGTACAAATTTATTATACTAGTACAATGTTGGCACCAATTCAAAATCTATAAGAGGAAATATTTTATAAGTCTAGTTGTGTTGTTCAAGAAGGATTTGAATTTTCCTATAATTACACCATGAGAAGAACAAAAAGAGAACACATTGTTATGCTAGCCAAATTTCCCATGAGAAAACCAACAATGTGTTGTCCGGAGCAGCAATAGAGTAAGGGGATTTAGTTTTTCACCACCTAACACCTCAAATACCTTAGGAGAAGAGAGAGGTTGGTAGAACCATCTCAAGGGTAAAGCCCTCCTTGCATTGGGTATTAGAGCTCCATATCTCTAAGGATCCATTGTAAGTGTGTAATGTTCTACTTCTTCTTTACTAATAGCGGCTAATAAGAGTGGATTAGTTCTCTGGTCGTATTATTATCTCCTTTTACTCGATTGAGATTTTTTTTATGTTTTGCTGTTGTTTTATTTTCTCTTTTTGTTTGTATCATATTATGTTCCATAAACTAGTTTGTTTTACATGTTAGTATGTTTCCAATAACCAGCTAACAACTCTTTCTGCATGTGACCATTGCTTGTAGGTTGCAACCATTCCTACCAAGCATCGATGTTTTATTACACTCGTGCACTAAACACACCACAATAGGATTAGAGAATCCACTTATTTTACCCTTTAGCTCAGTGGTTGTGTTTTTGCAGAGCCTTCTTTCTACTCAGGATTGTTGTTGGACCAGCTCTCCTCCTCCTCATCTTCTCTCATTCACCCATTGAGAAGATATTCAACTCAAGAGGTTTGAAATTTTTTTGTGTGGGAAAATCATGTGTGTTTAGCATAGATAGATGTGTCGGTCCATGTGCGTTCAACTCAGACAAGCGTGCATAGTCGCGCACCTGTGTAGAAAATTTTTGCACAGAAACCAGTGAACCATTTTTTCATTAATTTTATTCATTTTTAGTAACAATGAAGTGACTGGTAGCCCAAAATAAATCTACCAACACTGTGTTATGGTGTCCCTTGACTATTAGGACATGTTTTTAGCTGCACTTTAGTTTATCTATTTGCATAGTTCTAATTTTTATTTTATTGTCACAAATTGAAATAGTTTAATTAGGAGGCAAGTATGTGGATAAAATCCAACCATGCTATCTGAATGAAATTATTTAGTGAGAATGGACACCAAAAACATAGGTAATTACCGAGGAGTAAGTGGCCCATATCCACGCATGCTTATCTAGTTTCCATTTGTTTTTTCCTAGTTTTTGCATTAATTTTAGTTTTAAAATGTTGCATTAGGAACCAGGACCAGGATCGAATTATCTTAGAAAGAAATTAATCTCTACTACCCTTGCAAATTTTGGTGACCCTATTCATGCATATGAATGCTCTCTTTTGATAGTTGGCCATCTCCCTTTAGTCCAACATTTATCTTAAATAGGAAAAATAGTAAGCATCCCATGATCCACACATCATTTGTTTTTTGAAAGGAACAATCAAAACATAGTTGAATAGGAGGGAGTGTAAAATATCATCGCATATCTGCACCCTACAAAAATTGTGATTGTACACTTTCTCCCACACATTGCCACACCATAAGAAAATCAAGCCACCTTAAAAATAACCTTAAGTGATCCCATTAAATCTCCCCACAGGGGCCACAAGATAATTAATAGTTTAGGTTAGGACCATTGGGGGTAGGCATCCAATAAGCTGCCATGGTTAGTTTACATTCTTGAAACATAGAAGTTGAATTTTTATGGAGATTTAAACTCATCTATCTGCCCACATAAAAGAAAACCTAAGCACCACAAAGACCTAATGTAGAGGGGGTTAGCTTAGGCCCAGTGCATGCGGTACTATTTGGGGCTACCTGACCGATCTAGTGCTAGGTACTAGTAGTTGAATACCAATAATATCAAGACTCGAATGCTCACGTGGGATGACAGTTTTAGTGGCCAAAACTAGTGCATCATTCCTTATAGGTTACAGTGCAGGTAGCACTAGATCCTCTTTTCATTACCTTGGTCGATTCTTCGGCTGCTGGAAGGCGTCGCCAGTTCTTTTGGGACATTAGCCCCAGTACTCACCAAAATATATCTTCGCAAGGCCCAGTTAAAATTTAGAGTGTGAGGATGATTAGGTCTTCTAGGATTTTTAGTATCACACGCAAAACAACAAAAACCATTTTTTGATTGATTGGTCACATAGGATTAATCTAAATGGAAACTAACCTTTTATTTTCACTTTGTATGAAATCAATACTTTCTTTGAAATATAATCTCTCTCCTCTCATAAAATTGGAAAATATTTCCAAAACCATACCTATTCGACACCATAACGGACCCAAAAGGACCTCGTTGATCTAGATGCTTTTTGAACCTCCCCCCCATTAGAGGAAGGAGTTCCAAGTCTTTCGCCATTCAGGCATAAAATATGGAACAATGCCACCCTTATCAATTCATCCTTTATCGGGGAGTCTTTAGTTGGGAACCCCCAAGGGTCACCCAATGCCACAACGGTGGAAACCCCCCCAGGGTCACCACACACCACTCCTCCCACAACCCTTAGAGGGCAGAGGATCGCTACCCATTTAGAGAGCCACCATAATACACAGTCAGGTACATCACAGAAAAACCCCATACTCAACCAAAACCCTGTGTTTTCACAGTCTACAATGGCACTCAACACTTAGTAACTTTTCTTGACATCTTTAAACTTACCCGATCTATCAAATTTAACAAATGAAAGCATTGCACACAATCCTACTTGGCCCCCCATAATCACGAAGCTCCCTTCAGACATTCCAAAGTTCAAAGGGAAGCAAGAGGAAGACCTTGAAAACCATGTAATGAATTTCCACCTATGGTGTTCGTCGAACAATATTATTGATGATACTATTTGATTAAGACTATTTCAGTGTACCTTAACTGGACCACCTGCGAAATGGTATGTGGAGCATCCTTCTCCTTCACATGGAAACTTTAGCACCCTCGCTACTGTGTTCCTCACATATTTCTAGTTACCCATCCACCATGTTTCAGGAATGGAGTTACTAAGTCATTTTAGACAAACGTCAGTCGTCCATATCTCAAACCATCTCCATGAATGGAGGCAACGTCAAATTTTGTGTAAATCCAAACTCGACAATCGAGTTTTACTCGACCTATTCCTAAAAACCCTCATAGCAGAGATTTTGAAGGATGTGGAAACTCAAGGACCTAATTCCGAAGAGGATTCCATTATCAAAATTTAGCAACTCGAGCTGATACACACTCAGTTAGGATACATCTATAAAATCCTACCTAACTCCCCGTGCTTGAAAACTTATAAAGAATTGTTAGGCATGTCGAACATTGCATACGGATTGATAGGGTCACTGACCCAAAATCACCTAAGCAGAAGTAATTTGTACCCCGGTTACCCATATGATCCTAACCAGAACATCCCGCAACCATCCTACCATCACAGACATCATGCACCTATGATAACATGACAATTAAAGCATCTTCATACCATAATCAGTAAGGAGGATCATACCCTCCCACACAGGGGACCCAGTACACAACTAGGAATGTTGACAGAAGAGCTCCCCCCCAATATTCATTTACAAACTAGGGGCAAAGACATCAATATCCCCACTCCCCAGCACAAATCCCACCAGTTCAAAACAACGTACTAGTGGAATTTGTACAACCTTCCCAGACCCAACCACGCCAGTCATATGACTAGGATAATCCTAGTTACCCTACTAATGTGGCAAGGAAAAAAACAAAAGGTAAATCCTGGATAGGGGGGCAATAACCAACAGCATCCTCCACGATCTTAGGCTAGGGGAAACCCCAACCGAAATCAAAACTAGGAGCCAAATAACTCCCAAGGGCAGAACAAGAGGGATAATCTTTGGACCAACCACTCTTGCTCAATTTGTGGTGAGTATGGCCATTACACTCATCACTATCCTGAACTCCCCGAGCTAAAAAATCTTCAGGGTAATCAAGGACAAGGGGGACCCACATAACAAACAGTTGTAATGCAGGAGCCCTTCCCCCACCAAGGTGCGATTAGTAGCCAAAAGCAACCAACAACCCCTGACAACTCAGGAAACAAAAACCATGAAATATATACGATTGGCGAGGAAATTTTCTTTCAAACACAAAATCGAAGTTATGATACCCCGCCAGACACTAGTTCATCAGGGGATAGCACGAGTGCACCTACAACACCATTGACTATATCAAAAATTCCTATTGAACCTTTGCAAAAGATGGCTAAGGGACCAACAAGGTGAGTGGGACACCACTCCAAAGTGGCCCATAATTATAGCATCATGGATGATTTAGCTCAATCTCCCACTGCCATGTCATCTTTGGAAGTCTTGCAATGTTCCCCAAAGAAAATGAAATCCTTACTTTCTGCGTTAGGCACAATTGACCATGCTAATTCACGCCTAATGTCTTTTGATTTAGATAAAGCCACCCCTAGGCTTCCTTCATTGGTCGCCTTCCAGATACTGGTGTCAATCCAAAACATAAATATCCATCGATGCATCGTTGACAGCAGTGGATCCACATGCATCATGTCAAAGAGCGTTTGGCAGAACTTGGGATCTCTCAAACTAAATCCATCGAACATCACGCTCAGAGCATACGACGAGCGCCCTTCTGCTCCCGTCGTTCTCTATCAAAATGTCTTGGTCTGCTTGTCCAGAAAGACGGTTCTTATATACATTGAGGTCTTTGATCCTCAACTAGATTACAATATAATCCTTGGGTGGAGTTATATGTATGCCATTTCTTACATAACATCCTCCGCCTTTCGAATCATGATGTCCCCCCACGAGGAACACATCATCACCGTCGACCAATGGACATAACATGACAAGCGACCCATAATGAACGTCGATGTCGTTCTTCCCTATATGGACACATCTACTGAAACGCTCACACGGTACCAAGAATATGGCCCTGACTAATTCAAACCACCGTCTATCCTTGGATCATTCCTAGGTGATCCCCCTGACATACCAGAATAATTCGTTGATATCACAGGGGCTCTAGTGTGCATGATGTTTACATCAAGAACTAAAGCTAGCTAGGAGTCAAAGATTAGTAGTAACGACACCGAGTCCTTTGGTAGGGTGGCCTATCTATCCTACGCCATCTCCCAAACTCCTTTTTTATACCCTCCACCTAGTTTTGTGTCACAACAAGTTTTGGTACTGGTAGTGTTGCCAAACATATCTTTTGCGATACCAATTTGGTACTTGGTCCCACCTTCCATGTCAAGAAGCACGGGCATCACCTCTATAGGATTAACCCCCTGCACTCTTGAAGAGGCCCCACCTATTAAGGAAACCACCACAACCATACCATTTAAGGAAACTCCCATCATAAAGCTAGTTATAGCGACGAAGAAAACCCATAAAAAAGGTAAAAAGATATAAAATCTCATCATAACAAGGGAATGACAACCTTGTGCAATGTGCGACATAGTAGGCCAACATACACATTTATTCCTAGAGCTAGACAAATTAAAATCACTCTTAAGTTCCAAAAGAAATATCGCGACGAAAAGTTCCTGTAAAAAGGAACTAGCCACAAAAAACCAAGGCAAAGCATTGCGTACCAACCACACATGCGCTATCTGTAACAATTATGGGCATTACACTCATCATTTTCCGGAAATACCATGATATATATATGCCTTACATGCCCTATAAAATTCATATCAGGAGGATACCCCCATACATACAAATGGAGAAGAACCTCGGGTCATATTATACCTTCAAGAGTCACGCCAGTAACCAGAACGCCTCTCCTTCATCTTCCCTCCTCCTATCCTTCGTTGCGCACTCTGGGATGAACATGACCATTTCATCGATGACCACACAGCCATGGATTTTTTCCAAAGATGGTATCTAGTTGAACGTGTGTACTATGTTGGCCTGCAAGCAACCCAATTTTCATGTCTGATATGTTCGGGAAATAACTCATTACATCAGTGCCATTACATCCCTCGATTTCGCTTAGCACTAACCTATCTACGCATGGCCATAGTTTGCCTCTCCCTAAAATACAGCTCAAACATCGAATCCATGGATAGCTCGACAATGCAACAGGATGTGACAAGTAGGTCCATTCTCTTCCTATCAATGGAAAAGTGGTCGGTCAAGGAGCCTTTAGTCAACCCCACCCGCCCCCCTTGGAAAAGACCAACTTGTGCATTATGTAACACATGCAACCATTTGGTCGCCAAATTCCCAGGCCTATAATCACTACGTATATGGTTCCTGGTCTCTTTACCAACCAAGCGGGAAGGTAATACCTAATAAATACTTTCTTTTCTAGTGTGTGAGGGCAACCATCATGCTCATCATTGTACTTATACCCCTCGAGTGCGCCCACTAATTGACATCATTTTTTCATTAGAAATGCAACACTGAGATATCATCAGTACAAATCTTAGAGAACCTAATGTAAGGCAGATTGCCCCCAGGTGGCCTACCCCATCTCAATACCAAAACATGGGGCGAGTAAAAAATTCGCATCGACCTAACAGGACCCACATCTAGTCTAGGGTATCATGCAGGCTATGCGATAGAATCGACCACCAGGTAAAATAGTGTAGAGAATTGAAGCACCTCACGAATAGCTTTCAAATAGTCTCCCCTCTCCCTCAGAAACATCTCTCTAACTAAGAGAAGATCATGCACTGCTATTGTAGGATTTTCTCACATTTTCACCATACAATGAAATGTGAGCACCTCCCAAAGCTTCGAGCGGAAAGAGCAGCGTTAAGTCTACACTCCCCAAGAGAGCTAGATCTCCTGAAACCAAAACTCGGAAATGGAAGCATAGGAATCTTTCCCCTATACCTAATCCATTCTGAGCATCCACTTCAAGGACGAAGAGTAGTTTTATTTCTCACACCATCTACTCCATAGGCACAGTGGTACCTTGTGCCATTTTCACCAGCCATAACCACGAAGCAGAGGCATGTCCATTAATGGAAACATTCAGTCACCTCTTCACCGAGCACAACTTCCATATCTCATAAAGCACCCATTCTCTTAGTACATCATATGAGGAACCTAAAATTGCTCTCACGCAAGGTGCCATGATGGAAATTCCTCCCCCACCAAATTCCAATGACACGATACATCATATATGATTCATATCATCATGTATCGAAACCATGACTCAGGTTATCTTCTCATTAGTCATAGGTGTCGAGTCAGGTGCAACTACGAGAGTAGTTGTACCAACGATGGTGAAAACCCAATATATCTACACCCTGTCAACCGCATCTGGTTCAACCGCATCAACTATGGAATCCTATTCATGTTTGTCGACCAGCTCTCTTAGGATTGAACCTCTTCCTCACGGCCTTGTGCAGACCCAATCTCCCTTAGGATCCTTATTCCACTCAGATAAGGATATTCTTGAGGCCATGACAGAATCTTATTATCCGTGGGATGTGATGCATCATCGCTCATTTTTTCTTCCTGAAAAACCATTCAGCCCTAACAAAATAGGAAACCAAGTGATTTATGCAATCGAATCAAAATATTTCCTTCCATCGGGGAAATTATATTGGTTCAAAAATCCCATCCAGGCACCTGATGCATTCGAAGAAGGGAACATTTCAAACATTTCTCTGACCATCAAGTTGAATATCTCTCGAAATCCTGAGAAATTCTAAGAAATTTCACTGGGGCAAGCATGTTTCATAGAACGGATAACCTCTTACACCCATTTATTGCAATATTGTCGATATATCTTCGCATGGGACTACTCAGAAATGCTAGGGCTTAGTCCCACTATTATAGAACACCACATTGACACTTGGCTAGACGTACCACCAGTATGCCAAAAACAACGTCAAATGCACCCATCTAAGGTAGAAGAAATTAAACGAGGAATCGATAAGCTTCCCAAAGCCGGGTTTATTTACCCCATCATGTACACATCATGGGTTTCCAACCCTGTTCCCATCATGAAAATATAGCGCACCATACACTTTTGTACCAATTTTTGTAATTTGAACAAAGCCTGTCCAAAGGACAACTACCCTACCCCATTCATCAACCAAATCTTCGATGTTTACGTGGGACACGAGTCCCTCTCCTTCATGGATGGTTTCTCTAGGTATAATCAAATCCAAATACATCACACTGACCAATACAAAACTATGTTCACCACCCCGTGGGGCACGTTAGCATACCAGGTGATGCCATTCGGTCTTAAAAATGCCAGAGCCACTTTCTAGTGGGCCATGAATTATATCTTTCATGACTTGGCACACATCATCCTTGCCTACTTGGAAAAATTCACTGTTTGATCCAAGAATCGATATGATCATCTCAAGGATCTATAACTAGCATTCCAATGATTTCGGCAATACAACCTATGCTTGAATCCCCTCAAGTGTGTCTTTTGTGTCACAATAGGATGACTTCTGGTTTTATTATGTCCCAACAAGGAATTAGAGTAGACCCCCTCAAGTTCTAAGCTATCAAATAGGTACCCCCACCTCGAACCCTGAAGCAACTCCAAATATTGCAAGGAAAGGCTAATTTCCTAAGACTCTTTGTCCTAGAGTATGCCACTTGTGCTCAGGGATTCCTATGCCTCCTTTTCTAGGATATCCCTTTCAATTGGGATGATCAATATCGACAATCATTTGAGGCACATTATCGTCAGCACCATTGATCAGTCCCTCAGACTATGATAAGGATTACAGCTTGTATCTCTCAGCATTCGAGACTTCTTTGGCCGGGGTGTTAATCCAGGAAGGCCCGACGGGAAAGAACACATAATCTATTACGTTAGTAAAACCTTATCAAGCCCAGCATTAAGATATGAGCCCGAAGAGAAGACTACCCTCTCATTGATACACGTAGTCCAAAAACTTCGCCACTACATTATCTTAAGGACTAAAACAGTCATCGTAGATATTAACCCAATGAAATACCTTCTCACACATCATTTAATGAACCATAAGTACGCTCGTTGGATAGCGATACTGCAAGAATTTGACTTACAGTTTCGCTCCCCTAAGAGAAAGAAGACTTTAGTTTTAGCTGAGTTCATTATGGACCTCCCAAGTCAGACCAAAGGACCACCAGTCAATGATTCACTACGGGATGAACAGCTCTTCTTAGTGATGACCGACAACCCTTAGTACGGAGATATTCTCCTATTTTTATGAACCCAAAATTTTAGACCTAAGCTCACTCGTGACAACCGTCGATGCATGCACCACTAGGCCCCCCATAAATTCCTCATGCGATATGTCCAAAATTGATGGGGCATCGACACCATATTACATCGATGCCTCACCCACAACCAAGCTGAGCAAGTCCTTAATGACTGTCACAATGGATCTTGTGGTGGCCACCTCTCTAGAATGGCCACTGCCCAAAAATTCCTGCGGCCAGGATATTTTTGGCCCACGTAATTTTGTGACTGCATTTTAGTAGTCAAGAGGTGCGAGTGATGTCAACACTTTTCTCATAAGGCAAGATCCCCTCCCACTCACCTGCACACCATCATAGTCGTTGTTCCCTTCAACAAATGGGGGATTGACTTCATGACTAGTAACCCCATGTCATCAGGGAACCACAAATACATCATTGTGGTCATTGACTACTTCACCAAAAGGGCAGAATGCATGCCTACATACGACAACATGGCAGAAATCGCTACACAGCTTCTATTCAATCATGTCATCGCCTGGTTTGGTGTACCAAAAGAGTTAGTCTCCCACCATGGAAAACACCTCGAAAATGAGGTTTTCTAGAAGCTATCCCATCACCTTGGATTCACACATGAATTCGCTTCACGATACTACCCCCAATCCAACAGATAGGTAGAAGTTGTAAACAAAGTACTCAAAACAATGTTACAACGCATGGTGAATAACCACAAAAAAATTGGCACCATATGCTTTTCTCCACCCTGTGGGCATACTACACGGCAGTGAAAACATCAATGTGTTTCACACCCTTCCACTTAGTATACGGGATCGAAGCCGTGATTCCCATAGAACACAATATCCTGAACTTACACGCCGCCATTGAACTCCTTGATGACACCCAGTCTCTGGAGCAACGCTTAGTGCAACTAGAGCTCATCGACGAAATTCAATGATAGTCACTCCAACACAAAGAGGCCCATAAAAAGTGAGTGAAAGCATCGTTCGATCGCAACATCACCCCTTCATCATTTACCGATGAGGAGTTAGTCCTCCACTACGATGTCGCAAAAGAAACCTTAGGGACAGGAAAATTCGAAACCTTGTGGAAAGGTCCCTATATCATAAAACATTGTCTCCTAAAGGAGGCATAAATCTTGACAGAGCTCGGTGGAACATGCTTGAGAAAACCCATCAATGGTCTCTACCTCAAGAAATTTTACCCATAAGGGTCACGCAGGTTCAGCTCTAGAGATAACATGCAGATAGAAAACTTTGTTTTTTATCATAGACTTGTTCCAAAAAGGGCTATGGTTTCACAAATGGATCTTAAACCTAACCGTTATTTTGGATTCGTTGATGGAGCATTGTGATGGTCTCAAATTTAGCGATAGCCTCCTAGGTCATCTACTACCCTGGCCAATCACCATTCTTAACCAATGGAGTATGAATCGGATCAGCTACAAAAAATCAGGTAGAATATGACACCGTCATAGGGCTCACGAGTGATGCCTTCAATCAAGGCATCCACCACTTGCATATCTACCTTGATTCCCAGTCATTGGTTTCACAGTTAAAGAAAGAATTTTCAGTACGGGATTCGCATATGTTTAGAAAATATTTGCGTGCAAAAATATTAAGCCATAAATTTGATCATATTAAATTCACACATGTACCAAGAAATAAAAACCAGACATTAGATCACATAACTAACCACATCCTAAACTGGAACGCATCTCATATAAACCATCATACATAAAACCAAAAAACATAAAAACATAGATATCCATCAGTGGTACACAACATCCATGAAAACATATAAACCATAAGACACATCATCTAGAGCCACAAAAAATACATCTCGAATGTATATCAAAAAATATGTTTGAGTAAAAAATAACAAGTCATGTATCTGACCCGCATGTCAGCCAAAAAATACATATACACATGTCATCAAAAATAAGGGAGGCATCCCCATAACGGGTGCTTTCCCTGTGTACAAAATATCTCTAGGGTCGCGCCCCTCTAGGTTGGGCACCTGGACTCATGGTTGTACTCGATGCCAATACTGAGGCAGCCACCATGCGGTGCAAGGTCGAATGATAACCCCTCTCTAGGGCCATCAATGTCTCCAACCAAATCTCATCAAGGTCATCGACAAGCCCATCGGTTGGCATACCCTGTGTCAGCCTATCAACTTGGTCCCAAGCATCCGCCAAGTCGGTGGCTCGGGCCTCAGATGCAGCGAGCTGCTCTACCATCTCTGCCATGCGGGCATCTATCGCCTCAATTTGAGAAATCACCGTAGCACACTCGAAGAAAGAAGTGCGGCTACCCTCTCCGTAGGGGCCAATTCCATCACATGTCCTCCACCCTAGGGTTGTCCCGTACCTCCCCCCTACCACCCAGCCTGGGGCAGAGCTCCTCGAACCCTCTGGTTCGACTAGTTTCCTACCAATCGAGCGGTGGTTCACTCTACCTATCCAACATCTGCAAGAGTAAAAAAAAATGTGAATGTAATCACAATACACATATAAATCATAAATACTCAACAAATGCAGAAAAAAGTACAAAAAATCATACATGTCGGTCCCCAAGCGTACCGAGTAGGAAGACATATATCCGAGTCTCCCCGATATTCCATCCCAGAGTATGGATACGAGAGAAACATCTGAGGGTTGGCCTCGATCCAAGCCTCGGTGGTCGTGTTCCAATAACGCCCCACCCCACCTCCCCCACCGTGAGGCATCACTGGGGCCCATCGCCTCATACGAAAGTCTCGATGACCCCCCACAGTTACAACCACCATGGGTCGCAACAACACCACTCTCTCAAACATAATGCTACAAAGGATGCTAGCATATGTAAATAGATTAGATCCATCTCAGACCTTCACTAGCTAAGACACCATACCATCATAGAAATGACAGGAAAATTCAAAGAAATGTCTGGCCCTAAGCTGACACAGAACACCAATCTGTGGCCCTGACGCCCTTTGTGGCGATGAAGACCTCGTTAGTCTCATAGTCATAGCCAGAGCACAATGCTCAGCTAAATAAGTCACGGATGCTCTCATAATGCACCCCTCCGTAAGAAGCGCCCCACCACAATGAAGATCCGCCCAACACTGAATATCTACCCTCCCAGGCGAGAGTGGATGGGGGATTGCCTCACCTTGAGGTAGTAAACCAGTCATGAAATAAATATCTGTCTTTGGATGGATAGCGAGGTCATACCCTCGCAGCACCATCACTTTGTGCCGCATGTTCCAACAACAGACCAGGTAGCACAATAATCGATCCTGTGACCTCAGGAGGTCATTCTCAAGGAACTTGAGAAGACCCCACCGATATAGTTGTTGGCCAGAATTGGAATATTGTGCCACAACCATATGGAGGTCAGGCCAATCTCTCTCTCTCCACAACATCCTGCTACAAAACGGACACACATAAGTGACATAAAAACACCAAAAAATTTAAAATTTCCCAAATTGTTTTCAAAAAATCACCTTGGCTTTTCAATGCACATTTTTCTCAAACAGGCGCGCTAAACACACATTTTTATCTCAGACAGATGTGGTAGCCGCACGCAAAAATAATCCACATGAACGAAATCTGCGCGGAAATCCTCAGTATCGCGTGGAGATTCGGCGCTTTTGCCTTGATCATCTGCGTGGTCAAGGAAAAAAATGGCTAGGGTTCCGTAAAAACTCAATTTATATGGACACCTACCCAGTAACACTAAAAAAATTAAAATTCAGGACGTTCTAGGGCCTACCTAACTCTAGTGGTGCGAATCCTGGGTGCACAAGCTGACTACAACGACAAGAAAGGCTCAGCATCAAGCTCTGACCTCTCAAACTCTCAAACACTCAAATGACACACATGAGTTGAAATGAGACATATTGGCCTATATGTCGCCCTTTTCAAATTGTTTGAAGGACCATAATGAGAGCTCAGAGAGCCCAATTTCAGAATTGAAAGAAACACAGTGGTCAACACCTCATAACGCCCAAATAATTTTTTCAGTTTCTACAAGTATGCCCTTTCTTAACGTCTTTTCATTCAGCACATTTTGTCAATATATTTGGATGAAAAATATGCCTTCACTTGGGGCATTTGTTGCAGGTATTATATAGTGCAACAAACCACCTATTTCCCCATGCCTCGAAGGTTCCAAAGAAGGTATCATTCTACCCTCAGCATGATAGAGTCCCATAGAAAATTTGCATATCCTGACATCATTTCTCCATAAGAAATCAAACATAGGTTCCAAACACCCGACCATGTTTATCATCTCCCCACCTTGCACATGATAAACATCCTCATTGGTCGGCAGAGCCTCCCCCTCCATGGTGTCCCTCACTCAAAGTAGACCATATATCAAAAACTATGACACCATGGAAACACCACCTCAGTCCGGGAATCACTTCATGATCATTCATCCACCATGCATCAAGTCAATTTTTACCATATCAAAATAAAACCCCTTTCCCGGACTACTATTTTCACAACTAGATCGAACACGCACCACCGTGTCTCGCATTTGGCCTACCATCCCCCCATAAGCATAGCCCATCTGCGATATCTTCCATCTTCTTCATCGTCCCCACACCGAGTCCAACCAATGGAACCCCCACCCTCAGCAAAAACACCTTCCTCACATCATTAGTGAGCGATCATTTTTATGATTTTGGGGAACCCGTCTCCATGTTTTGTACAATCCAAACCCATTATTTATTCTTTTGGAAAGTGTACAAATATTTTTTAGGAGAACATCCCCCACTCATCCATCGATTTTTCTCCCATGCCAGCAGTCCCTAGTCACCCTTGTTCGGAGCATCACACCTTTCACGCAAATCCACCACAACATTCATAACCAACATATACCCACCCTGGACGTCCTACCGACTCTAGGGCTTTCCTCATCAGAAATAGTTATGACTGCCGCCAAACTTCTTTTTTCATGCTCCGACCTTGGGCCATTGAACTCCCATCATCAATGTTCAACCAATTCTCGCCATCATGCTTATGTTAAAACTATCATATCAGAGACCATGGTCTCTTGCATCAGTAGCTCTCTCGTTCAGCTGAGGCTTCTTTTTTGTCAACTTAAACAACCATTCTCCAAAAGGGAAGCAGTACCTTGGATGGCTCCTCATCTCAATAGAGGCATACTCGGATGGCACTGTGGGAATCATCATTGCCCATAGATGTCATCGATCCTCCTAACATTAGACTACAACACAAGCTTTCATGTCAATATGGTATCATACTTCACAACCATTGCACTTTGTCCAAATTTGTCGAAGACTCGTGCGATTATAAGCATCTCTTTCAGCAATGCTTACATGGGAAGGTCCCAATCATACACCCATGCATACAATGAGCATTTATATGCCAACCAAAATTATGCATGTGGGCATCGGTTTCAACCTATTTTCAAAGAAAAAACGCCCCTGAGGACGTCAAAAATCGTTATCAACCAAATCAGCAGATCACTACCATATCAATGACATAGACAGAACCTTTATCTGTCAGATAGGCTTTTTAACTAGCCAAAGAATCATGAGCATGGGACATTCCTGCCTTGTAGAAAAATTGTATTTATATCATATTATCTCTTGCAGGTTTCCAACAGAACATGGTTCCTCTTTTACCCACTATAAGGGGTCTCCAACCTTGGGCTGTACGCAGGTCTCTCTCTCTCTCAACATGGGTTATACAAAACAAAAACTATAATGTATTTTGGCTATACAGTTCTTCCTAGACCTCACACATTAGGGGGAAACTGTTATCACTGGAAAATTGGAGAAGAAAAAGACATCATGAAATGTTAAACAGAAGGATTTACAAGGCTGAGAAACATTAGAGAATCTGGAAAATTTAAAAATCTCTAAGGTTAAGAGGCAAAATTATCAAAGTGCGCTCCACATGAATTTTTCTGCGATAGTCACACTAGTATGTGCGTCTTTCCCTCAATAAGTCGTGTGGTCCTGAGCATGGAAAAGGGTCACCATCTGGGACCACTTAACACACTTCAGGAGAATATTCTCCACTTAAGGCTGCCCAAGGACAGCCACCTAAAGCCACCTTGAGATCTCAAGTGAGCACACAATGGAATCAATCCCCACTCTTGGGTCACTATCCACAAGTGTATTAAGTGAGGGAAGAAGGATTTGAATTTTCCTATAAATGCCACCATGAGAAGGAAAAAAAAAGAACACATTGTTATGTTGGCCAAATTTCCCATGAGAAAACCAACATTGTGTTGTCCAGAGCAGCAATAGATTAAGGGGATTCAGTTGTTGGCCACTCAACACCTCAAATCCCTTAGGAGAAGAGATAGGCATGCAGAACTGGCTCAAGGGTAAATCCATCCTTGCATTGGGTATTAGAGCTCCATATCTATAAGGATCCATAGCAAGTGTGTAGATTTCTACCGCTTCTTTAATAATAGCGACTAATAAGAGGGGATTAGTTCTTTGTTCATATTATTAGTTTGTTTGACTCGATTGAGCTTGTGTTTATGTTTTTTTGTTGTTTTATTTTCTCTTCTTGTCTGTAGCATACTATGTTCCATAAACTATTTTGTTTTACATGTTAGTATGTTTCCACTAACCAACTAACAACTCTTTCTGCCTGTGACCATTGCTTGTAGGTTGCAACTGTTCCTACCAAGCACAGGTGTTTTAGTACACTCGTGCACTAAACACATCATAACAGATAGCATGGAGGTGTAGTCCTTCCTATTGACTGCTTGTACATTCTTGTTTTGTTGTTTTTTATAATAGTTACCCAGACCCTCAAATTGGCCTGGAGGGCATTGGTCAAAGTGGCACTGAGAGGCATCTGGAGATTTTTGTGAGTTGTTCTTGTGGTGCATCTCTTATTTTGTTCATAGGCAGAGCTCTCATCCATGGGTTCTATTGACATTTCAAGTTGATCTGCACTTGCAACATTGAGTCATTGAAAAAGAGGTATCAAATGAGTTTTTTGTGAGTTCCACAACATGGTGGATGAGGCCAATCCATTGATTATTAATTCTACTGATGAAATTTTAATACCCTAAGGAAGTTGATTGCTAAACGCACAATATATGCATTGGATTGTTGCATCAACAACTCTTTTTGGTTTGATTGGTAGATGTGACCAATGATGGTTAAACAAAGGATACTCAAACAGGTCGGAAGAGAACTGAAACGGAACAAGAGGAAGAGTCAAAGGGAAGAACTAGTATATTTTTCAGTTGAATATGGAGTATTTCGAGTGGAAGTTGAAGGATATGACACTAATTAGAATGCATATATGGATCAATGCAATGAAGAATTTGATGAAATATTATAAATTTTAATGTCGGATCTACCCTCTTTTGCAGGTATAAATTATGAAATCTATGCAACTGAAATACAAATATTACTATGGAAGGTATATTTATAGAATTATGTTGAAGATGATTTTGTTAATTTGAACCATGATATAAGTAGAGATGCATCAAAGTTACGTATTATAACATTTGCATTATATGAAAAAATATTATTCAGTATACTACATGAATAAGGTGAGATTCATAATGCAAAAGTATTGTGGGATATTTTAGAAATGAAGTACAATTTGAATGAGGTCAAAGATGATAAAAGTATTTTTATTTGAAATGATGATTATGATTTCAATCTCATAATTGATTGTGAAACTGAATATGGAAACATTGGGGCCGCAATGATGGATGATGAATGTGTGCCTGTAATTGACACTGAAGCATGTGATGATGAAGAAACATCCATTGATGTAGAATCCAAATATTTTTATGAAGAAAGTCTCTCTAATGTTGAGATGTATGAAGTCAAATTTGATGATAATTATGTATATCATGAAGAGTGGTTCAATTTGATGCATGAAAATCATCTGATTGATTAGTTTTTGTTTGGTGAGAAGAGATGCCTACCTCCATACAATAAAAAAAAATGTAGGAAAACATGTTTGCAGCAACATAGTTTATTAAGGAGATTAAAGACATAAAACAACCATCTATGACAGCAAAGAAAGATGAAGAAATGAAAGCTCTCTTAAAAGAGCACGATGACAAAAATAAATATGGTTCTTTTTATGAAATTTTATATAGATCTAACATTTCTTTGAAGTGTGCAAATATTGACAGTCGGGAAGAAGAAATTAAACTTGAAGAAATTGCAAGCATTAAGGACAAGTATAAGTCCCAAGGAACTGCACCAATGTTGAATACAAAGAATGTTAGCCCAAAATCATGATCAATAAAGA
Organism: Pinus albicaulis; assembly: GCA_034641835.2. Classification (NCBI taxonomy): domain Eukaryota; kingdom Viridiplantae; phylum Streptophyta; class Pinopsida; order Pinales; family Pinaceae; genus Pinus; species Pinus albicaulis. The sequence continues at coordinate 1,636,663,350 of CM076575.1, read as the reverse complement.
GGAGATTAAGAGTTCAAGCGTTCCACCTTTGGCACAAAAAACGTAAAAGGAAAAGAAGAGAAGCTCCACCACTATCTTATGGCAAGAAAGGTGAAGATGAAACTGCACCAACAAATGAACAAGCATGCACTCCTTAGCAAGAAGGAAAAAATGAAAGCTTTGTTATCAAGTTTTTTTTTTTATGTACCGTTGTAAGCTTAGCTAAGAATGAGATCAGTAGGCATGTTATTCATATTATGCTTTGATCCATTTCTCCATTATGAGGGAGACTTGGAATAATGGAGAAATATAAGGTGTTCGAGAATAGATGTTGGTTGAGATTATGGTCATATTTAGTTCTTAGGTCCTATTTATGAGGAAGTGTTTGGAACTTCTCAACATATCCATAATCCTATATATGTATGAATAGTCTAATTGATTGAAGAGTAGTGTCATATGCAGACACCCTTTAGTTTGAGCTAAGCTCACCTGAGAGTTGTTCATTTCCTCCATATTTTGTCTCTTAAATTTTAGTACATGGTGTTTAAAAACTTTGATATTGGTAAAGAAAGTAAAAAGTGCAAAGTGTGATCCCTGTAAACCATATTATAAACATCTACTAATTCAACTTAAAAAATAAATATTGTAATTTTATTCAATAATACTACTATAATTTTGTAGACATTCTATGCATTCAATAAATCATTTTCAGTATTGGGTATATCTTTTGCTCACAGTGGATTTCATTTTACAGTACATTTTTTTTTCCAAAAAAACAAAATGCTATATCAAAATGATTATTATATGTGTTCCTGTCCCAAGAAAGAGACTCACTGCTTGGATCTTAACTATACCTTCTAACATTTACTCTTAGAAAATTACATTTCATTCCTAAACAAAATACAAAACCATCTGTAGAGTGTGCCTAAATAATATGTTTTTCCTTTCCTTGGCATTCTCAGTTTATTTTTATTCATTTTGGGTGCCTTAACAAGAAAAAGAAATTGGATGTTTGTTTTCAGAGAAAGCGGAAAGGAATGAAATCCCTGGATTTGACAGCCATTGAAACTCAACGCCGCAATATTCCTTTGGGAGCATGAATCAACACAGCTGGCTCGCTATGAGCCTTGCACATCCAAGGTCGCTAGTTCGAGGGTCAACAAGATCGAGACAAAGTAACACTTTATCTTCTACTGCCCGATATATCAGGAGATCTGGATTGTTATGGCTTAGCTGAGTCTACTGAAGCAAAGCTCACTTACATGAGCTTCTTTTGTTGTTATATTATGTGAAACAGTGTATTGCTGGATGTCACCATTTCCCACCTATCTGAGCTCTATACCACTGCATTTTTATTTCTTTCTGGTTTTCTGCTGAATCATATATAATATATTGGATGGATGATTCTCTTGGTTCCGACTTGTAAAGTATAGGGCTTAAAGAACACCAAAATTATGCATTACCTTTTGGGTTTGAAAATTTGGAAGGGACAAGTGAGGCGACTCGGGAAAGGAAAGTATACAGTGGAGATTCTAAACAAATTTCATAGGCTGGATTGCAAAACCTTGGTCTTTCATATGAGGATCTTTCTATGTTTATGTAGTTGATTAGTTCCCAGAGGAATGTATGGAATACTGAACTGATATACGTTTTGCAATGAACACTTCGAACCCACTCATGGTTGAATCTGGACATATTCATTGGATCATTCACAAGCATTTTTTTGGGATAAATATAGTTCTTCACTCACCTATCCGTGAACCGTCCCAAGTGGGACATGGGAACCTTGCTATCCCCCGTTGATTTCTCCTCTCTTTCCTAGTTTCCTTATGGAGGATTATAGTGAGTGGCAAGGGAAATACAAAAAGACAAAGTATGTTAAATGCATTTTATCAAACAAAAAATTGTATCAATAGTCTCGACGAGCATAATGCTAGTAACAAGAATTCTTAAGCAACTGATCAAAATGGATGCAATGCAGTAAATTCAATGTTTTTGGAAATTAAATTCACTATTTAGATTAACTTTCGTTGGATATTGAACCTCTACTTGGTGACAGAATTTGCTGTCATTTTTACGCAGTTGGCTTCCTTTTCAACTTCGAAATTAAAGTTGCTAATTAGCGAAACTCTCTCTTGGGCTTGAAACTCTATTGTGCAACAAAACTGGCTTGTGGATTTTAAGTTTTAACCCAATTTTCTGCTTACCAACTTTGAAATTGAATCCAGTACTTGAGTCTCTCCTCTGCAATAGAATTTATGGTGAGCTTGAGCCTGAGGTTCTGCTTTATGTAACTGATCATTAATTATCCCATATTTTTCAAAAACTTGCATTAGAGCTTTAGCAGATTTTCTGTCATATCAGACCCCGAGTTTAGAGCCATTCATAATACCCAGTTTTATAAAAATTCTTTTCTCTTATGGGGCTGAACTTATTTGACTCAAAGAAGTAGTCGAGTTTCCAAAAAAATAGGTTTTGTTGAGATGTTTTAAATATGTAAATTTAGAAATTTAAAGTTTAACTTGTGCTAAAAATAAGTTTTTGATGATGTTTTAAAACATCACTAAACTTTTTTTTCAAGCTCCAATTCAGGGACTTGCTACTTTACCGCTCTCTTTTATTTCATTGAACAAAATTCATGAGAGTTGTTTTATGTCATTTTTCCTATATTAACAATGTGATGAATTCTTTAGAGCCAAAATGGCATGGATGAACTTAAGGTGTATTGGAAGCTATCAGATTCAAGGGAATAAAGCCGCGTTGAGCAATTGGAGAGATGCTAGGCAACTCTTCAAGAATGGCAGTTGTGCCATCGTGTCATGCAAAACGCAAGCAAAAGAAGTCATGAAACACCTCAACGAGTTTGTTTGAGGGATTTGGTGCACAATATTTTATCAGATGGCAAAGCAGCAGAAAATTTACGTCTCTCACATTTTCTCTGCCACGTAGTTCTTGAGGAAACAACAGATGCAGATCTAGCCAGATTGACCAAGTTCAGGTAGATAACACGTGGACATTGCAGAGAAACTCTAGTCTGCGGCAGAGTCGCAGAGTTGCTGTTAAAAATGTTAAAAATGGCTGTAGTAAAAAAAAACACTAACAAAATAATTTAGAAATTTTGGTAAGATTAGAGAAATTTGGGCAAACATTTTTGAAAATCTAAATTATTGGGGTGCTTTTAGGGTTTTTTATGGTGCTGAATCTATTTCCACCATCAAAAATGAATTTCCAACACTCTTAACTACCTAATTTTTTGAAATATTTTTACCAAATTCCAACCAAAAAAGAGCATCGTTAAACTATTCTGACTATTCTGTTGTAGCTATATGTTCCACCAGTAAACAACTCCTTAAAAATGCCTTACGAATCCGCAGTTTAAGATTCGATGAGATAAATGAAGGTTTCACAATATTCATAAGGAGGAATATGATACGCCGATCTGCAACGTAAATCTCGTCCTTCCACATGGCATCATAACATGAGAAAACCAGACCAAATCACAAAAATCAGTTCCACCAAATTGACAATAGGGGCAACAAACCACACGTGTAAAGCACGTAGAAGTTGCCATGAATAATGAAAGGGAGCAAGCTTGCAATAGAAATTGTAACAATTTCAATGAGAAGCGCACAAAGAATGGTTGACACGGGAGATTCCGATGAGGATTTGGCAGCTTGTAGCGGTTTTAGATTAATTATAGGGTACTTATTTTAGGGTAGGATATATTAATATATGATCAATGTATGAAGTCTAAGCTAGGATAGGTAAATCTCAATATGCTATAAGATTCTAGATATGATATTTTAAGCTAGGTATGGTACGATAAATTAATGTATGGCTCATTAAGCTCTTGTTTAGATAGGATAATTTAAGATATGGTAATAAAGGCTTGTGAGGTGCATTACGTCATTATAAGGTAGTATAGGTAACGCTAGGTCAATATAATGTTAGGTTATTTTAGGAAATGGTAGGTGAGTTTTATGGTAAGGTAAGTTTAGATAAGGTTTGATCGATTAGAGTAGGGTATCTTAGTTTCGAGAAGCGATATTATAGTGGTAGGTTAGGGTAGACTATGTTACAAAAGGTAAGTTTAACTCGGGTAGGGTGGATAGGGTGGATAAGCTAATTTGGATAAACTAAGGTATTATAGGATAGGATATGATACATTACTGTAGGGTAGTAAAGTCTAAGTCTAAAAAATGGTAGGATATGATAAGTTAAGGATAGATAAGGTAGGATATGGATGGTTAAAGTTGGCTAGGATAGGTTAGGTATGTGAAGTTTGGATAGCCTATGGTTAGCTATGTTAGATTATGTTAGAGAGGGGAGATATGGGAGGTTACTCTAAAATAGGAAAGGGTAAGTTATTATAAGTATAATGTAGGTTAGAATAAGTTTGGCTAGGATAGAAAATGATATAATTATTTAGGCTACACTAAGCTAGGATCAATATGGTATGCTAGTCTAGGGTGTGGTACATTAAGCTATTTAGGGTAGAATCTCGTCGATTGAAATAGGTTAATTTATGGTTGTGAGAGTTTGGTCATAACTTAAGGTAATGGTAGACTTTATTCTTCTTCTTTTTAAATAGAAGAATCAATAGACCCATCACCTACATTAAGGAAGCTCAAGGTCAAGCCGTAGGGACTTCCTCAATATTCCTAAGCCTAATACAACCACCCACTAGCATTCCAAGCAAGATAATTGATTTTTAAACCTAGATAAGGTCCCAATATTGGTCAACATATGATTTATGGTGTAGGACATCCACCATTTCACCTAGCTCGATGGGGTAGGGTAGGATGGCCTTGCATGTGATAGACTAGATTTGGATTGGTTAGTGGCACAAAAATGTTGTATATGGTAGGGTAATATAGTTTAGGGTAAGGTATATTACGCTAGGTCAATTAGGCAAGGGTAGTTTATGCTAGGCATTGGTAGTTTAGATTAAGAGTAGGTTGGGTTGGGGAAAATATTGTTATGTTATATAAGGTAGTCTAGCTTAGGTTGGGTAGTGGGTAGTGTGTTCCAAGGTAAGGAAAAAAATATTAGGTAAGTTATGATAATGTAACGTAGGGTATTTTAGTCCATATAATAGATACATCATTGATAAGATAGGGTTTTGGTAGGCTAGAGTATATTAGGTTAGAAGAGGTATTTAATAGAGAGTCTATACATGCTGAAAATTTTTGAAATTTTATGGAAAAACTTGTTGATGAGTTTTTTTAACCCAACGTTTCAAACTACAAAAATGATTCCAGGGTAGCCCAAACTTTCTTGAGAAGGTTGAGGAGTATTTTAAGAGCCCAAATCGTATTTAAGAATAAGAGAAAGAAAATTATAAGAAAGAAAAATTTAGGTCAGCTAATTATATCCATTATTATTATTTAATTATTTAATTCAATTTAATTAATTAATTAATTTATTTTATTTTTAAATCTAAATTGTTTTCACAATTTAATTATATGGGTCATAAGTATCTAATTAGAAATATAAATTAAAATATAATTTATTACAATTATAGTTAATTAATTTTGCTATAAATATATTTAAATAATAGAATGTAAAACTTTTTTAATTAATTAATTAATTAATAATTTGTTTTAATGTATTAAGTTAATAATTTAGTTATACTATAATGAAGTAATCATGACTTAGTTATTAAATTATATTTTAAGTTTATGTATTTTAATTGTTGTTGGATTTAAAAAATATATATATTAATTAAATTATTTCTTGTTTGAATGAATCTAAAGCTAAATTAATAATTGTGAAATTTAATTAAATTATATTTTATAAAATAATTATTTATTGAATTAATAGTGATTAAAGTATTTTTGTTTTATTTTTATTTTTATTTGTTATTATTATTATTATTATTATTATTATTATTATTATTATTATTATTATTATTATTTATTTATTTATTTATATATTATTAATATTATGTAATTTGATTTGAAAAGATTTAAAAGTAAAATTAATTATTTAATTGAATTAAGTAAATTTATTTTGATGATAAGCTTTGATTAATGGTTTTCAGATGTTACTTAGTTTTAACCCATCATTTCGGTTTAAGTTATTTTTTCTTTTTTTAATTTCAATTGCTTTTTTTATTTTTCCTTTTAAATAGTGTTCTCTTTTGAAAAGCTTAGCCTCTTCCTTCTAAATGTAGTGAGAGGATGAGTAGGCATGCTCTGCTAAGCCAGATTTAGCTCCTCTATTTCTTGAAGAGATATGTTTAAAGGATGTAATAATGCATAATATGAGAGGGTAGATTAGGAATGTGGGACCGTTATTCTATCTAATTCTATGCCATTTTAGATTATATAAATGGGCTAAAAGAAAATGGATTATATTAAATGCAAAGTAGGTTATGTCAAACTATTTTATACCAAAGTAGGTTATACCAAATTTGAACAATTATTATATGAGTTAGACCGACCATAAATTTAGTTTCGAATCAATTTATGAAATAATTTATATTTATTAAAATATAATTTTCTTTAATGTAGAAAAAGTGATAATAAAATCCAAACACTATTAAGAAAAATAAAACTTAATTTAAAGCACCATTTAGAAAAATAAAGCTAAATTAAAATATGATGTATGTGAAGAAAAAATAACATGTTTTCTAATAAATTTCAACTTGATATGCATAACTTCATATTTCCAAATGAATAACCTCACAAATTTGAAAATAATCTATTTTAATATAAATGAAACATCAAAAGTTTAATTCACATACATTTATATGAATTCAATCCTGACTTTATAAATAATTTAAAATTACAAAACAAAACACTATATCACTAAAAATTATGAATTCAATCCTAAATTTTATAAATATTTTAAAATTACAAAACAAAACACTATATCACTAAAAATTATGTGATATTATATATAAGCTACCTCTAAAATATAATATAATATAATAATTATATAATAATTTTTATAAAAAATATTTATATTTATTAAATTTTTTAATAATATATTTTTCTAATTATAATTTTAATATGAGATTATATGACTGGTTCAAATCCTCTCTTTTAATAAATAAATAAATATATATATATATATATATAAATATATATATATATATATATATATATATATATATATATATATATATATATATATAAAAGTCCCATTAAAATTTATGGAGTTATGGAGTTCATATCCAAATTATATGGTTCGCACTTTTGACATTTTCCCCCTAACTAACTAGTTTTACAACGAACATCATCTATGTTACAACCTACCACCAATAATTTATTTACACATGTCAATAAATTGAAAAGCAAAAGAGTGTGATATAAATTCTTAACTAAAAATAACCCAGATGCCAAAGTGGGATTTCCCGGGAAATCTGGCTATATCTGGCCACCAGACTTATCCACAATACTCCATATTTTCATGCAACCGTGATATTCACAGGTGATATGGCAATGAAGATAAGGCAGAGGTGCAAATTTGAAATTCTATGTAGATTTGAATTTCAGGACTGGTTTTCTACCATCAAGGTAGTTGTCCTTTCTCTTGATTTCGTGTTCGCATTGTTTTTGGGCCAACTTTTTTTTAAGTAGAAAACCGACCGACATGGATGAACCATAATTTCTATAGAGTACTTGATAATTTAGATGGATTGAGTTTGATGAATTTCAGCACAAAGTATAGGTATAGTTTTTTTTTTTTTTTTTAAATCCAGAATTACACATACAACATGGTATGGAATCGGTTTTATAAATTTTAAATCACGATATTTTATCCCAGATTTACGCTTCTTTTTTAGAAAATTGTAAGGTTTCTTGTATAACACAAATACATATCTTAGCTTATCGAATTTTTCTCTGGAGTAACCTGGCTTTATTCTTCCAAAAAAAAAAAAAATGCAGGACTTATCTGAGTAAAGAAGATCTCTGCAGGAAATCTTCATTTAAAACCAATTCGGGTAAATCACTGTTAAGCCTATCAGATCTTATCTCAAGAATTTGGGTTTATCTTTGAAAAATTGCAGGGCTTATCAGATTAGAGAACACTTCTAAAGGAACTGCTCTTTTAATAATAATTCAGGTAACTCTCTGCTCCTTATTTGTACAATAATTTCATTTGGTTGTTTCGGATTAATGAATAAAATTGTTGTGGACAGTTTGTTGGAAATTGAATAAGATGGAGGCCTGTTGTGCACTAGAAATTTTTCTTTTGTCTGAAATTATGAAGTCATTTAATCTTAGAAAAATTTCTTGTGCCAGAAACTAGAAGTGCTTAAATTTCTCGACTTTATTATGTCCTCCCTTGCTATGATTGAAACTAATAAACTAATTTATTCATGATACTCAAGAAACTAGATGCTACTGTGTTTTGTTAAGATCTAGACTTTGAGGGATGAATTTTTTTCCTTATGAAGTGTGCCGATGCCGAAGGAGTCTTAATACCCTTTCCAGCGCAAAATAAAAGGAACAGTTGAGAGGCTAGACTTAACCTCTTTTCTACTACTTGGATCTAGCTAAATTGTCAATATTTAACAGTTTTGATGGGGTTATAAAGAGTAGTTGAAAGAGTTATAAATAGTAATGGAAAGAGGTTACAATTTTGTCTGGAAACTAATAAAAGTTTGCAATAATTTTAGAAAATTAGATTACAATTATCAAGTTTCAAAATTTTAAATGTTTTAAAATTCTTGATAATGTTAAATCTATTTCCACCATTAAAAAACAATTCAAATACCCATATAAAAATTTTATTACCAAATTCCAATCAAACTTTTACAGTCCAAAATTGTGGCCTGTTTTAAGTGTTAAACCATTTAATTTACCTGGGTCGTTGTGCCCAGTACCACAGTATGTGCTCTTTTGGTACTATACCCACTGACATCGCATTAACTTTCTTATCAGTTGTTAAACCGAACCTTCAATTGTCAATAGCCTAAAAATATATTTTCCATGTTGATACTTGATTCTATTTGGTAATTGATTATGTTATTTTGGTTATGGTTGTTTTTTCTCTTCGATTCATATTTTCCATGTTGACACTTGATTCTATTTGCTAATTGATTATGTTAGTTATTTTGGTTATGGTTGTTTTTTCTCTTGGGTTTTATGGATGTGTTCTTTATTTTTATAAAGATTATGAGATTTAGATTTTATTAAATTTTAAGTTTTTAAGTTGTAAGTTGTATGGTGAGAATTTTTTTCACATGTGTTTTGAAGATTTTTAAATGAACATAATAAATGGACAAATAAATGATTTCAAAAATATAAATGAATAAAAAAGGAACTTTTTACAAAGAAAGACAAAATGTATGATAAAGTTAAACAATGAGTTAGTGGAAATTTGTAAAGTAATATCACAGATTTTTATCTTAAAACACTCTCAATTTGGTGAGTCACCACAATATATAGCTTGAAATCAGCCATCATAGCGTTCAACTTCTCATCTGTCTCTCTGAACCTGTAAATCTTGTATACAGATTTTCATGCCTAGGGTAACCATTCTACAGTGGAAACTCATTCGCTTCAAAATTCCTATATCGTTCATAAGGCTATCCTTTCATGCCTAGGGTAACCATTCTACACGGGAAATTCATTCTCTTCAAAATGCCTATACCATTCACGGGGCTATCCTACCATTCTACACGGGAAATTCACTCTCTTCAAAATGCCTATACCATTCACAGGGCTATCCTACATGATGGGCAGGCTGAAAGTAGAACTAATAATAAGAATAACATTGCATACTATCATTAAGCCAATATTTTAATTTTAATTTTCAAATATTTTTTAATTTTTTTTTCATATATATATATATATATATATTCTCAAGTGGTCTGAATTTATTATTCGGCATTTAACCTCTTAAAATCACTCAATCCCTTTAGTATTACTAGGTTTTTGCCCATAAAAAATTTATATTTAAAATATTAATTATATTTATGATATTAATAATAATTATTATTATTATGTGTGTGTGTGAAAGTTGATTTGTCAACTAAAGGTTAAATGAGTAAAAACAATAACTAGCATTCCACCCAAATTAGTAATTTTTAACCTCACTTATATATATATATATATATATATATATATATATATATATATATATAATTCATTTTTTTTAAATTCTAACCACATTTTTTTATAACTGTTTTTATATATTATATTTGGAATATTGTAGAAAATTAAATAACTCATAAAACACATAAAAACACGAGAGACATAGAACTAAAGGAAAGTCTTGACAGTCTTACAGCATTTCTGACATATTCTTCATTCTTCAAATAATGTTATAATACAAATAAATAGATGAGGAAGTTATCTCAAGATAGTGTGTCTATCTTGGACAACTTGGTTGAGCAAATAGCTCAACCACACACACTAATCTAGGAGCTAAGTTAGGTAGGCCTACACTAACTCCTAATGAAGAGGAACTAACATAATCTAGAAAATTAGACATAAAATCATAATTTTCAATATTTAATTAATTTAATTATTTTGGATTTATAATTTTTTATGAGAGAGAGGCTAGCATTCCACCCTCAATCATTTACCTCTCTCTCATAAGAAATTATAAATCCAAAATAAATTAAATTAATTAAATATTGAAAATTAGCATTTTATGCCTAATTTTCTAGATTATGTTAGTTCATCTTGATTATGAGTTATTTTAGGCCTACCTAACTTAGCTCCTAGATTAGTGTGCATGGTTGAGCTATTTTCTTAACCAAGTTGTCCAATATAGACACACTATCTTCAGACAACTTCATCATCTATTTATTTGTATTATAACATTATTTGAAGAATGAAGAATATGTGAGGAATGTCGTAAGGCTCTCAAGCCTTTCCGCTAGTTCTATGTCTCTGGTGTTTTTATGTGTTTTATGAGTTATTTAATTTCTACATGTGGTATCGGAGCGATTATGGGTCTGGGCCTTGTGCGAGTGCCGGGAAATAAAAATAGTATTGTGTGATGTCTCTATGGTACTGACTATCCATCTTCGTCACTGGACCCTAGGAGAAGTTGCAAAGAAAGAGATCTCTATTTGTAGTGAGCACAAAGTCAAAATCGGTACGGTGAGTGTGGGAGTCTGCAGCGTGATTAAGTTTATGACTGATATTGCATGATCTATTGAGAAAATTTTTCATTCAGTTATTGGTTGAGCTACAGGTTCTTGGGATACTTGTGCTAACCCCTGAAATAAGGATCGGCCAAAACCTCTTCTATAGTAGGACGATCCTTCGGAACAAACAAAAGAAATCTTTCCACAAGTTTAAGTGCTAAATGATCGGCACCCAAAATTTTTTGTATAAAAGGTATAGGTTGTTTCTTGAGCATACTATTCAAGTATATTCTATATTTTTCATTACGAACCCTTGAAATTATTTCTGGGGAAAGTGTGCCAAGAAGATCCGTCATCAAATCTAGCTGATGATCAAAAATTTTGCATGGGCCGAATTAACTTGTGTTAGACAGTGTGGAGTTGGGCAGCGGAAGAGTGCCACACATTCTCTAACTCCTGAGTGGATGTCTGTGACCGGTGCATGTGAGAGGCACTAGAGTACCCACTGCCTATGATGGAGCTTGAAAATTCAAGTAGGTGTTTTCTGTCATATCAATGTTATTGTGAGCAGAGGGCGTGGTTTCTGTAGTAGTGCAACGCTTTGATGGTGGCAGCGTTGAGAAGAATCATTGGAGTGTTTCTATGTAATAAGGTGTGTTATTGTGAAATAAGGCATTGAGGCCTCCTCGTGGAGTTTTGATTTCAGTTGAGCCTGAAGAGCTTGCGATTTCTAAGGAAGGTGAGGAAATAATTCAATGTGACACTGACAGCGAGAGTAGAATTTCCACTCAACGAGTTTATCGCTTCTTTGTGTGCTTTCAATACCAACTGTGATGCTCGTACTGTTTCTACACAAGCTTTAGCAGCACTAAGAGTTTCACTACAAAGAAAAGTATTATTTTTTTGTGGAGTGCAAATATAGAAACAAGAACCGTCATACTTCTAGAAACTATGAAAATTAATTTGGGAAATCGTAATTGTGCTATTTGCATCAAATGTTATTGATCCTTTGGGTACCGAATCATTCCTCTGACCTCTATACTCCAATTTTCCATTGGTTGGATCCAAAGCCACCCATCGCTCATTCCATTTCCGGAGCGTTTCTAATTTATTTAGAAGGAGCCCTTGCAACAAAGTTTTTCCAGAAGCCGAATTTAGTTGTTTCTTGATCTTCTCCAAGCTGTCCTTCGTATCATTTATTTAATCCACTATAGGAGATGGCTAATGGTTGGCGTTTTTTTCCATGACAAATTTTGATCCAATCGTAGAGAAGGTTAAAAAAATCAATGCAAAAGAGACCGACCTCTGGAGCCCCCATTTTTTTAATCTTGTTCTCGCCATGAAAGGATCGATCCATAGCTCGTACAAGAAATTACCACTCAAGAACCAATAGCGTAAATTGAAGGAGTGGTCAATTATGCTCTTAAATATTTCTATTAAGGTGAAGTTCAGTGCTTGGGGAATACAAAATGCATCTCTTTCAATGAGTGTTATTGTCAATAGCGGAAATTGGTAAATCTCTTATTCCATCTTTACATTGTTTGAAGCTCACCTCAACTCATCTCTAAATTTATATTCCACATGGAATTATAATGGATGTATATGGGCATTCATGATAATCAATGAGCTTAGTTGAAGTTTTATGAAACTTACGTTATTTTATGTTCTTGAAACAAAAAGCATAAACGTGTATTTTGTTTGGAGAGATGAGGTATGTTTCAAGAATATTTTGACTTGTAATAGTGGAGAAATAAGTGATTTTTTTTTGGAGACATAAGTGATCATAGAGATTTTGGGAATGACAAGGGAAACTTCTTTTGTACATTTGGAGTGAAGAGTGAAAATTGTTAAAAGGTGAAGCTCGTTGTTGTATTTTTTCTAGGAGGTTGAGTGAGTTTTGAAGAAAATTTTCTTGCAAGGAGGTCTTGACCTTTGAGAAAATTCCATGATGATGTGAAAGTTGATTTACCTCGATCTTTAATAAAATATATTTTTTGTTGTGTGGTGATTGTGTCCTAGATCCACCCAAAATTGAATAAGGGGATCTTAGGTACATCGTGTATAGTAAATGTGTGTGCATGACTTGTGTCCAGTTTTTTTGATGCTCTCTTTGTAATATGGTACACAAAAAATTCAACAACTACATGCAACTAAGCAAGATTAAGTATACAATTCATCAAGCTTAAGTAATCAAGCTCATGTAATCAAACATAAGTACAAAAGCACAAAAAATCACATGCATTTGTGCAACAAATCATCAAGTTGATAAATAGGTCTTCTACAACCACATTCCACATCGTCCAATGAAAATAATCAAGTTAAGTATGCCACAAAATCAAGAATTCCAAGACAAGACGACATCAACAACACTTTTTGTATCACTTGCAGATAAACATTTTTGTAATTAAGTTGAATTATCAGGGTGCATTTTCGGTTGAAACCGACACCCCAATTTGAATTGGTAATGTGATCAACCTAAGATAACTAATTCAGGTATGTCTTCAACTGATTCATATTATTTGAACTTGTCATTTGTCTTTTGGGTGCATTTTCGATAGTGTTCGACACCCTTTGGCACAATCAAGTCAGTACAAAGTTCACAACATCAAGCGATCCAACATGAAGTTCATTGAAGCAAAAATAAAAGCAAGAGAGAGAGTTCAACTCTAACGCAAGTAAATGTAATATTAAAACAACAACCAAGAAAGTTGAAATCTACAACAAGCGAGCATGAGTTCCAGTGAGCGTAAAACAAGAAAAAAAAGTTTCACCAAGCAAGAGATCAAGCAAATTTCAAAGAAAGCGAGCATGTCATTCAAATCAAGCGATCGAATTCAACAAGTTCAAATCAAGTGAGAAATCTCAAGGCAAGAGAGCATGAATTCAAGCGAGCGAGTTCACATGGTGAAACACATCCAGTTGTTACAAGTTCTTCATAATTTGATCCTATCCAGTGCTGAAGACATGGTGCAAATCATTAAATCAACTCTTGCTGATATTTCAAGGCATCTACAACAAACAAATGAAACAATTGAGTTCCTTCAACTGGAGTCGCAACTACAAAGAAATGAGTTTCAAGATAAGAGTGATGCTTCCGATTCTTTTAACCATACAGATAAAGATGATAAGACATTCATCCAAACCGCTTCAAGTTTTAAAGTTGTTCAAGGTCAACTATCTTCCAAGCCAATCATCAAGCCATGGGAAGAAATCCAAAGTAACAGAAATCCATAAGGATTCGGATATGTCAAAGTTGAAGACAACTTACATATCCCAGATTATTCAAAGCCCATTTAGTTCATTAGTGCAGGATTTCTCAAAAAAATCACATCAACAAATTCTATGAAAGTTGCAGACAAACTGGCATGCACACAAACCAAAGTTGCAATCAAAGAAAAATGCTCACATTGTCAAAGAACAGGTCATATGCCATATCGTTGTTATGATCTCCATCATTTTCACCATTGTGGCGAGCATAATCATTCATGAGAGAAATGTTGCAACAAAAAACAATCAGCCAGATTGAAGATCAATTATGAATGGATTGATCATTGGGAAGGGTCATCAACACTCAAAAGAAGTTATAAGTTTTATCCCAGATTTACGCTTATTTTTTAGAAAATTACAAGGTTTATTGTACAACACAAATACATATCTTAACTTAAGTGTTTTCAAACGATATATCTTTATGCTTTGTTTATGATATTAGGCTAGTTATGAAGCTCAGAGAACTTGTTTGTTTGTTTGGTTGGGATGGATATTGTTATCACTCAGATTTTCGTTGAAGTTGTTGGAAGAGGAAAGGGGTCCGAGGTAACCACAAATCAATATTTTAGGTACATAATCTAGCCAATCTGTACCCAGAGAGGGCTCTCTCTGTAAAATTTAGCTTTGTTTTTAGAAGATATTAGGATAGTTGTAAAGTTCAGGGGTTTTGTTTGAATTTGGGTGGTGGAATTCGATAGCAGAGGGCAAAATTGAGAATTTTAGTCCATTGGGCTATGGAGTCAAAAATATGGCTTCACTGGATTAAGTCTGTAGACAAAAGATGGTTTTACAGGGCAAGATAATCAAACAAAGAACACTTTTAGATCTAAAGTGAATGGAATGGATTAAAATGGATGAAAGGAAACTAAGAATCTTTCAACACATTCATAAGAGGGAAAATTGAGTGATTATTAACAAAGAGCAATGAAGTATTCTTTATTAAATAACCAAAATGCTTAAACTAGAAAAACAGGAGCAATTAAGAATTCCTTGTTTAAACCAGTTTAGAAGAAAACATTTAGAATAATCAATGATTAAAATCAGATTACACTTAAGTGCTTTATGATTTACTCATTTTCATTAATCATTCAGAAATGAAACACAGTGACATAATAAACATATATAAAGACTTTAAAACACAAGAAAAAGATAAACTCATTGATCCGTAGTCTGAAGCATGAATCCTGTAAAAGGTCTTTCGCTTCAATTCATCATCCAGCTTAGCCACAAAGAAATTTTTCCAAAGCACTTTTATTCCAAAATATTCAATGTTACAGCAATGTCTAAGAATGCACACCAAATACTTCCAAGAGTGAAATATTTATACAAATTCTAAACTAAAATATCTTTGAAAAAAATATCAAGATTAGTTCACAAATCTCTCCAACTATTTTTCATAAATAGAACTTAAGTAAATGACACTCAAAATAATGCATATATTTGGAACTATTTCTTATGGATAGGTGATGACAAAGAGGAGAATTCAAATTTGAACCAACTCTTAGTTGATGATGATGCATCCAAGTCACTAACTGCTTCCTTTCTTTGTGCATTCTTCTCCAACAATTCTGCAAACTTGGGGTCCAATGATATCTTTTTATTTCTCAATATGTAATAGATATGTAAAAAGTGAGAGAGGTTATTGTGGATTAATATGTTTGTGAGATAAAAATCTTTCCATTTCCAAACATTCCTCTCTAGATGTGAACAATAGTCTTTGTAAAAATATGTGTAAAACAAAGTTTTACAGAGTCTGAAAAATAGCCTGTAAAGATGTGCATGTATCTCCCATTTTGAAATCACTGTGCAAAACGTGAGATATTTTTTTGTATATGGGTCTCTTAGGAACAAAAACCTCCTTCATTTTTGTATGATGTATTTTTTATTGGCCACAAAATTCTCTGCAAAATGATGACTTAACTGGAATTTTCTGCAAAAAGTGCGTTCCAAAATTGTTTAATATTTCCCAAACCATAATAGCTATTAGAAAAGTGAGAGAGGTTTTTGTAGATGGTCCTCTTAAGAACATAAACCTCCTTCAATTTTTCACAATTCATCTTGGATTGATCACAATAGTTTTTGCAAAAAAATGACTTAAACATGAAATTTCTGCAAAAACGTTCCTTCTTATTGTGTTTTTCATCTTTTCACTTTTTTGTTCTTTTCACTGATTTACTTTCACTTTAGAAAAACTTCAATGTTGGTTGGTGAAAGTGTTTTCATATTTTTTTAACCCTTAATATCTTCATGTTTACTTTCACTGTTTACTGTTTACTTTTTACTTTTTACAGCTCTATTTTTTATCTGTCTTCACTTTGCCATGAATTTGTATGTTCTGTTTTGTAATTGTCTTCCCTGCTGTTTATCTTCATGATAGCTGATTTACTTGAATTGGTCTTCAATCTGATACTCTTTCATTGTTCTTCTTTGACTGTTCTTTATTGTGTCCTTTTACCTTCAATGTGTAGTTTAGGTTTTTACTGTTTGTTTCAACAGTAAATCGTTTAATATCTTGTTTCCTTTGCTTGTCTTTCAACTGTATGTTTTATCTTCCATCTCTTCTTGAATATATTTGACAACACTCTTGGAGTAAACAAGTCTTATGAATAGTAGTAAGACTGTTTATCCAAGGATGTGGTCTTCTGATCACCTGTAAAACAAAACAAATTGTTAAGAAATCATTGGTTTGTAGGGGAGGTCGAAAAGGTTTCATTTGATTTTGAGAGGTCTGTGGAGTGAATATAGAATGATTTTTGGGAGGTAAAAAATGCTCGAATTGGTTAAAAGAGGCTTTAGGTGGCGCAGCTGGGTTACAAAGGGTTTTACTGCACAATCAGGTGGAAATGAGCAACACTAGGGTGTTTGTGTTTAAACGGGTAAATGGTTGATATTGGCGGGTAAGCTTTGAATGAACAGTGGACAGATGGTGCTGACTTGACGATGTGAAGTTTTGTCGTTAGTGGGAGGTGGTAAGAGGTACGCGATCGCACCACTTTTGGAGTTAAGTGATATCGGGCAGAGGGCGAACGATTCCATACGATGAATGACGCATGGCGTAGCACTGTTCAGAAAACCGCTTGGCCATCGCGCATTATCGTTCAGATGCGGATGGCTAGCGATATTGATGTCGACCGTAGATCTAAGATTAGTTGATCGGATGGTGGTTGGGGTGTTGAGATGACGGGAGGATAACAGGAGGGCCCAATGTAATTTATTATAAATTAATCGCATCGGGGGTGATTTGATTGGTGGATACAAGTTATTAATTAATCATGAGGATTAATTAACCCTTATTGATATGGTGGGGATGGTTATTAATAAATTTCAGATAAATATATTAATCCCTTTTAAATAACGTTTATGTTTATATTTAACTGGGGTGGGAATATATAATACTTTGGGGATTTATATATAATTAAATAATACGGGAAAAAGGAAATTTTTTTTTTGGGAGTTATATACTATGTGTTAAAGTTAATATGATTTATGAAATGAAAAGTGCCAAGTTAAAACATTTCACGTATATATTCAAACTTAGGCTAAAGATGAAACAGGGGTTTTTTAGGTGATGTTATGTATTTTCCTAAGTAAAGTAGGAATTTACACTTAGGGAATGAGTTTATGAAATCAAATGAATGGTTTATGGATGATTCTAAGTACTTAGGCTCTTCAATCATTGGGCCGAGGGTCCAGTCCCTCCAAAAGTCAAAGAAATTGTCTGAGCCCCTTTAATTTTCAAATACCTTAATACTTCAGGGGGTATTAGTAAAATCTTTAAGGAAAAATGAGAAGGGAAGTTAATAATTTTGACTTTGTCTTGCTTGAACTGCATCAAGTGAAATGTCTGTCTTATACTTGTGATAAAAGTAAAATTTAACACATCTAAAGACATTATCCATCACAACTATTTTTGCAACACCATCTACCTACCCTCCCTACTTTAACCTAGCATTTTTTCCTTAGACTGGCAAACCCTTATCAATATTTTTTTCTTTTACATGGCAAGCCTACCTAAGTCTACACTTATTACATCCAAGGGCTCAGATTAAACTATTGAGCTCCTTTTTATTTACTCTACCTATCTACTTATCTTCCAATATTAAACTGTTTGGCCAGATATTTATTCTCTATTCTACAACATGAAATTGAAAAATGAATGAGTCAAGTTTAAACAGTTTGACTCTTCATAAATTGTGGCAAAAGTTTAACAAGCTGCACACAATTTCTTATTACAAAAAATGAAATAGTAGTGGCATTTAGACTTGCACACTTTCCTAGTCTAATTTTTTTGGGGGTTCATTTCTTTCACTTTTTTGACCATTTTATTCTTTCACCCTTTGATTTTCTTAGGGTATACCCTCTTTACATTTTTTTAAATTTTTTTTATTTTTTTGAAAATATGGAAAACCTTTGCAACCAGAAAAGGTATGAACATATTACATAGCTCATCAAGTCAATCATGAAATATGACACCTATTGGTATAGGAGTCTAACACTGGCTCCACTTGGGGATGGATTTTCCTGGTGAAAAGTCAAGAACAGCAGGTCAGTTGGCCTCAAAATGATTATGACTGAACCATGGAATATTTTTCTCCTTGTTGCTTTATTGTATGTATGACAGTAATACTTCTAAAGCTTAGGGCCTTCTCCTCGGGCTTCAACTCCAGTAAGTTACTATCCACTTAAAACTTTGTTTCTCAGTTGGAAATCTTCTGCCTTGGTCCAATCCCAAACATGCATTTGCTGTGGCAGAAAATATTGAATTGAATATAGTCCTTTTTTTGCAACCTGAATCTGATCTAAAACTAAAACAACACATAAAAACTTTCAAACCAACTTAATGAAAAACTAACTGAAAATTGAAAACTAAAAAAAATTGCTCAAAATTCTGAGCTTATTAGCACTCATCTACCTACTCAATCTACTGTTCAACTGCTAGTTAGGTAAAATGAAATAGCCAATGCAACCATTCAAGCATTATGTACTTTGATATATTTTGTTGCACTTTCTTGTTGATTATCAAAATTGTACTTCTGCAACCTATTAGAAACTTGTCAACAAATGAGAGGATAAGGAAACACTTTATTTCCTTTGTTGACTCTAGAAACTGTACAAAAGGATCTTCCAAAATATATACACTGATGTTTAACTAATATAAACAACTCTACATCTGTTCTAGATGGCCTCCATGCCATGAATCTGAAATGTTATTTTCGTCTCTATCTCCCTCCAAACTTTCAGATAAAATTTCTGATGATATTCCTACTGATTGTAATGTTTGACTGTTGAATCCTTTATCATCTTGATTCTGAAAATCATAGTTAGTTAATAGAAGAATGCTTCGAATTCCTTCAATATTCAACATATCTGCTATTGGATCTTGAAAAACTTGGGAAAATGGCTGCAACCTATAGCATATAGGTTTCCATGGGACTTCATAAACTACCACCAGTTTCTCATCCTTTTCATTAAATATGTTATACCACATTTCCTTTAAAAGCTTAAATGGTTCAAAAAATAGTGGTATGGAACTTTCTTCTGTCATTTGATCATTTATTTCAATGGAATTTGATAATTGTAATTGTGAAACTGAAATATCTTGATTAATAGTTTCGTTATCTTCTTTGTTGTCAATCACAATTCCTAAAGATTGTTGATTATTGATGGCCTGAAAGTTGTCTCTAATGAATTGAAATGAAGCAAAACAAAGAGGTAAATAACCTTCACTCATTTCCACATTTTCTACTCTTTCTTCCTCACTCTCATGGCTAATCTGTACTGGTTGATCACTATCTTTAATCTGCTGAAATTGAGTTTCTTCTTCCCATAAACTAGCTTTTGATTGCTCTGTAAAAATAGCTTGAGTTTGGAGAACATAACTATCATCATAATGATCATACTTAGGCAAATCATCAAAAGAAGGAATGTCATCAAACATACACATTAGATTAACAAATTCCTCTTCCTCATATTGATTTGTAAATTCATTTTCTGATTTATGATAATTTGAAATAAGAGGAATTTGTTCATCGCTATCAACTGTAGAAATTAGCTGAATAAATCACTTATTCACTGAAGATTAACCTCGTCATATATCAATTTCGAATTGCATACATAACACATAACCTTCTTCTACAATTAATTGTCACATGCGGAAATAACAGAAGCAATCTCACATCAATTCAATCACACATTAATTCAGTATGTATGGGGAAAGCCTATAGCTGAAAACCCCGCAGCTATTGTGTATATTATAATGGAGAAATCAAGTAACCAAACAAGTACAATACTCCTCACAAGTACTCAGTACTCTCTCATGAAGTTACTCACAATCTAGCTTGGTTTTGAACAAGTCTCAGGTTCAAAACACACCACTAACTGCCTTGCCTCTATTGCGCAATCATGGCCTGTATATGAAGAGGTTCAAGGTTCGAATCCCCTTGCCTTGATTGCGCAATTGTCATGGACAATTCCTCCAAGTGTAATGCAAATATCATGCAAAACAAATCTACCAACTGATAGCTTTACTCACCCTTTCATCTACCTCTTCCACTGGTCTCCACTGAACTGATCATGCACTGTAGTGAACTGAAGTGTTCTTGAGTTGACTAATGAGTTAATATTTAGTAAATTAAATATTATTTAATTTACTCCACTCATATCTAGTTGATTAGTTAGTTAACTAATCCCAACTAGTTCAACTAAAACAAACAGAACACAACTCCACTACTTGTCCCGTTAACTCCTCCAAAACTCCTGCCACTGAAGTCTAACTGAAGCCAACCATGCAAGATTCCATCAAACCCTAGGAACCACGTGATTCCTTGTGTCAGTTGCATGAGTCACCTCCATGACTCAAACTGAAGTGCGCCAAGAGAGTAAACTGCTGTTTATAGTCAAAATATTATTAAGGGTAAATAATATTTGACTTCCATATTTTTAGGAGATCAGTCTAAAAATAGCCCGGGTCCTAAAAATTAGGGTCTCATCTATTTTTACCGACATGTCGCATAATTCAAGAATCTCCAAGTAGAATTCCCAAATTATGCTCCGTATGTCTAAAAATAGACATAGTCTAAAAATAGACTTTGCGCCAGAATTTGCCTGCCGGCCCACTTAGTGAAGGCGACTTCATTTCACTAAGCTCCATCATCTTGCTGCATTCTCAACACTCCCTCTCAGCAAGATATGGATTATCTGCAATCCCTATCCTGCCTCTGTGGAATTCGAACTTGCTCCCGGTGAGCGCCTTCGTCAGGATGTCGGCATCCTGATCCTCCGTGGGAACATATGAAAGCATCATGATCCTCCGCTGAACACAATCTCTGATGTGATGGTACCTGATGTCGATATGTTCGGACCTATCATGAAAAACTGGATTAGCCGAGAGCTTGATGCAGCTCTGGTTATCACAGTAGATCACTGTAGGCTCCAAATGCAACCTCAACAAACCTGTGAGGATCTTCCTCATCCAAATAGCCTCACATGCGCCTGCTTGTTGCCATGTACTTACCAGGTAGACTTACGGTTTCCCCTTCGTCTCGCCGACTGTGAAAAAACACACCTAATGTCGAAAACCTCACTGTATGCTCTTCCTGGCCGTTGCCTCGCCCAATCTGCATCAGTGAAACCAGAAAGCTTCACTCCATCCTCCTGTCTGTACTATAGACCATATCCCGATGTGCCTCTGATATAGCGTAATACATGCTTGCCCGCCTTCCAAAAGAGCTTGGTAGGCTTAACCATATCTTGCGAAAGCTGGTTAACTGCATAGCATATATCGGGTCGTGTATTGACCAGATACATAAGCGACCCCACCAACTGTCGATAGACAGTGGCATCCACTACCTCCGCTGAAGTAGCATCCTCCTTCCTCCAACCACCAGGAAGAGGAGTGTCAACAAAGTTGCAGCCTTGCATGTTGAACCTCTCCAGAATCTCCCGGGCATACTTGCCCTGAGAAACAAACAGTCCTCCGCTGCGCTGCCAAATCTCCAATCCCATGAAATAATGAAGGATGCCCAAGTCCTTCATCTCAAACTCTCGTGCAAGATCCTCCTTGCATGAAAGTATCAACTGCTCATCACCAGTCAAAATCAGATCATCTACATACAGTACGATGATCAACAGCTTCCCCTCCACCACAATCTGGTACAGGCTCCAAATGCAACTCGAACAAACTGCGAGGATCTTCTCATCTCAAATAGCCCGCATGCACTCAAACTTGCCGCCATGTATCGGGCTCACGGAATCGAAAGGCGATCTCTCGTTTGCTGCATCAGAAACTGCTGGCTTATCTAATGTTGAAAACCTCCTAAGTGTTTCTCCTGGCCCGTTGACTCTTCCCAATCTCGCACGTTGAAGCGTGAAAGCTTCGCTCCATCCTCCTATCTGTACCATAGACCATATCCCGATGTGCCTCTAATATAATGCAATACATGCTTGCCTGCCTTCCAAAAGAGCTTGGTAGGCTTAACCATAGCTTCCGAAAGCTGGTTAACAGCATAGCATATATCGGGTCGTGTATTGACCAGATACATAAGCGACCCCACCAACTGTCGATAGACAGTGGCATCCACTACCTCCGTCGAAGTAGCATCCTCCTTCCTCCAACCACCAGGAAGAGGAGTGTCAACAGGCTTGCAGCCTTGCATGTTGAACCTCTCCAGAATCTCCCGGGCATACTTGCCCTGAGAAACAAACAGTCCTCCACTGCGCTGTCAAATCTCCAATCCCAGGAAATAATGAAGGATGCCCAAGTCCTTCATCTCAAACTCTCGTGCAAGATCCTCCTTGCATGAAAGTATCAACCGCTCATCACCCGTCA